>WWET01000348.1:58854-83560 GCA_011038615.1 Limnodynastes dumerilii
ATATAATATACCCACGACAAGGGTTTGGTCAAGGCCCAAGTGCTACCAGTTCTGGACTGGTTAATATATTTGGCAATTATTGTCCCCCCTCCTTCCCCATCTGCCCAAGCTAGCCTAATTTTGGTATTGGTATATTTGGAAGAGGCCCATGCATTATGATCCACAAGCAACAGTTACTGGCTAATACAAATTAACCAGCAATAGTCTACCGTATAGCAATGCAAATACAAACTAATATTGGTCTTATATATACAGAATACCTTCTTAGTCCAAAACAAAAAGCAAAGCACACAAAGCAAAAAGAGCAACCTTACAGAAGATACGTAAAACAAGAATATGTGTATTAAAACATCCACAGAACATATGCTCCTTGAACATCTTTTTATATAATAAATATAATAGAATAAAACATACTCAAGTATCGACAAGAAGCTTCACCATGAATATAATAGTCAATGGAACAGCACACTTTTGATGTTATTATTAGTAACAGTCTCCAAATAACATTAAACAACTAACCATACTAGTTGCAGTTTTTGAAGTTTGCCCAATCCAGACCTGAACATACGCACATTACAGTGGCATAAACCTGCTTAACTAGCTTTATGTTAGGATCGCAAGAAAACACAAAATGTTATTTATGCAGTGATTTTACAAAAGCAGCCTGCATCAGATCCTTTGTGTTGATATTAGCTTTAATTAATGTTATTATTGTGGACATATACATGCAGATAAATGCAGAATGTTTTATATAGTAAACTAAAAAGAGAATCTACACGTCATGATTTATTTAATTTATAGCTAAATGATGCTGATAGTGCTAACAAATCTTACTGTATACCTATATTCTTAATATTAATAAACATATTTTGCTAATTTTCCTCCTCTCATCTGGGATATAAGCTGTTTATCTCATCATCATACCAAGCCCCCACTGGCAAAGCTGTAATCATTAACAATGTGAAGCATGGGCGGAGCCATGATGACTCATATCATTGTCATTGGAGTGCGAGCACAGTGGAGATAAGAAGCTGAATCCATGCTGTATCCTTAGTCCTGTGAAGGAAGGCCATACCCATCGCACGTACAGGCTTACGATAGAAGGACACAACCTTAAGATTTCTGCACTGCCCCAACGTAAAAAATGGGGATGAAATTTGAACAGGGCATAAGGGCATAAACCAGCACTTACTGTACAATTTACATAGAAACCCCCCCTCCCACCATTTACTTCATGCCCCGCCCAACCCCACAGTTAGAAGTCACTAAATATGGACATTTTTGCAAACACCCATGTTTTGTAAGTCTGAATCCAGAGCCAGTGCCTTGCTGGGAAGTTCTAGGTGTCTTTTTGCCGATGTCTGAAACTTTTAAAGCACTTAGCTCTAACCAGCAGCATCTGCATATAAAATACAATGTTGCTTAGTTTCAAGGAGAATGTTTGGGATTTAAGGAAACATGATTCAAATATTTGTGTAGCTCCTGCCGAGCTGATGACAGCTTCCTGGGAAGAGTCAGGCAGAATTCCTTCATTCCCTGACAGACATTCCACTATAAATCTACTTCACCCATTCATTTCTGGAAACAATACAAAAGAGAGTGACATTACTAAAGCTTAGCATTCATATGTCATCCAGTTTGGAATTCTGTCAAATGCAACCATATGTTGTATATGATGTGCATAAGCCTTTGTTTTTTATCTGAAGATAAAGTCTCATTGTAAGAGTTGAGGTAAAGGTAGGTAATATGTATGTGTACTGAAATGAACGTATAATGCGCAGGAAAGTTATTTTCCTTATGTCTGGGCATTATTTGGAAATGGAGATAAATGTAATTTACAGCTGTATAAAACAAAGCTAGTTATTAAAATTATGAGTGAAATAATTTTGAGCAGACAGCCTTAACATAGTAATGGTGGGAAAGCAGTGAGTGAATTGCTATCAGCTGGAGGTGTGAATAGCAGAACTGAGAGCAGCAAAGGCGGTGCATCATACTTTCTCTATATCACTAGCTCAGTAATAATGCAGGCAGGGAGTTCACCAGGATGCATCGCCTGAGCTATGCATGGCCAAGGTAAGGCACAGCCAGTGCTGAATTATGAGGACCCCCATTAAATCTGAAATGCTGATCGGTGCTAGATCGTGGGAGACACATGTATGATCAGGGATATTCCAGGGGCTGGCTGAATTAATACTGTATTTGGTGTATCCGATAGCAGTAGTCTTATCTGGGGGCTTTTTGTCATTCATTTTTTCTGTGGCACTAAGACTCTTAGATATAGCTGTGAGTGCAGGTGGACAGGGCCACTTCCCTGCCCATTGGGACGCTGATGTGCAGCTTGGTACTACTCTCCAGCAGCAAGTATCAGCGGTAGGAGATTGGTGACAGTGGCTCATCTGTTGGTAGGTCCCCCTCTCTCTCCGGGCCCAGGACAAAGGTTCTAGCAATCTTCCTTCCTATAGAAAACTCGGGCACAAGTGGGCCATGACCGGTGGGAGTCCCTGCTACAATAAGTGGCATTATGAAATAGAGACAGCCGAATGTTCATTTTCGTCTGTCCCTATTTCGAATAGCTACCATTTTTTTATTTTATGAATGGGTGAGTGTTCAGATCGGCCGCCGCACACCCGCTGCAGGAGAGGTAAGTAGCCTTTCCAGGGACTTTTAGTGTTAGGGGGAGGGTTAGGCATTAGGGAAGGGAGGGTAAGGGTTAGGCTCTAAGGAAGGGGAGGGTTAGGGCCGTAGAAGGGGAGGGTTAGGATCAGACTGCGGGGAAGGGAGGGTTAGGGTCAGGCTGCAGAGAATTGAGTTTTAGGTCTAGGGTAGCAGAAGGGGAGGGTTAGTGTAATAATTAGGTAACGGGTTGGGGATACTTATCATTTGGTCTGCCATATTCTGTGCTCTGGGGATCAATTGCTTTGCCTCTTTGAGGCAGAAGCAATCGATTTCCCAGTTTGGAACTGGCTGGTAGGTAACGGCCCTATGAAAATAGGACTGTTCGCAACGGAGACCCACACCCGGCCATGACTTGATCCAAAGCTTCTACTGCTGCTATCTAGACATTTTAAAAACATTTTTCATTTATGTGTTGTGTTTTATTTGTTGCAAGCATTTCTTTACGGACTCCACATAGATTTGTCAAACCTTGCATTTCTCAATAGGCTTGGCACTGCACTAGCAGTATGTTTCCTTGATGTCTATGAATAGAATGCTAGATGGGATGGTGTTAAAATATCAGTAGCACATACATCTAGCACATTATGATGCCTGTGTACAAGGAGCAGGTAAGTGTTAATGTGTCAGAGTGTTTATGCATTGGAAACAGGTGAGAGGTATGGGTTGTCACGGGTGTGCATTACTAGAAAATGAAAGGCATGTATCCTTGATGCCTTTCTAAGGATATGAATAAAGAGCATGAAATGTCCAAAGTGTCAGACACAGAGCACTGAAGTCGTATCTGTTTCTCATATGTGCAGGAATCCATGGAAGGAGCAGTGACTGACAGCACAGCTTTTCTCCAGCCTGGTGGATGAGTGTAAAGTTCAAAAGTTCACTTAGAGAGAAAAGATATTTCTGTGATCCCTCTTACACAAGGTGAAATCCCTGTTGCTAAAGTAAAAGAAATGTAATTTTTTTTTCTTTAGGGTAGACACTTAACCTTTCCCTGCCTACATGTAAAGGATGTAGGATGATTTATAGGGATGTGGTCATCAAAATAGGAACCATGAATGGTTTAAGAATAACTGATGCTTCTGCGATTTGTATTTTCTTCAATGTTAATTGTACAGTATGTGCGATCCAGACTTCTTCATGTCCCTATTTCTGTGGAGTCGGGGAATACATTTTAAGGTAGGTCCTGGTGTTGGAAGTCCCATGGATTTTAATATCCCACAGCCACCCAGCAACGGAAGCACTGCGCAGAGGTTGCAAACTTCTGGATAAGGTACATTATACTTTATTAACAGGTTTTTATATAGCACTGTCAGCCTAGGTAGCGCTTTACAGAAAATATTTCACATTCACATCAGTCCCTGCCCCATTGGAGCTGCATACATACACACACAAGGTCCTTAACACATACATTCACACACACAGTAGGGTTAATTTATTCAGCAGTCAATTAACCTACTA
This sequence comes from Limnodynastes dumerilii, assembly GCA_011038615.1. Lineage (NCBI taxonomy): Eukaryota > Metazoa > Chordata > Amphibia > Anura > Limnodynastidae > Limnodynastes > Limnodynastes dumerilii. The sequence continues at coordinate 62,986 of WWET01000348.1, forward strand.
GTATGTGTCTGAATTGTGGAAGGAAACCGGAGCACCCAGAGTAATCCCATGCAGACATGGGGAGAACATTCAGGACCTTATTCAGACTCCCGCACGCTTTCCGTGCTTGCGGGTGCCTGTAATTACGCGAGCGAGAGGGTAGTACACACCCCCTGTCACTCCCCTCTCGCGTGCGGGCTTTATGGCAGTCCGTATGACCGCTGATCCGCTACAGTGTGGGAGCCCCCTCCCACACTGTACACTTTACATGCTTCCCCCGCCCGCTTTAGTGGGCGGAAGGGAAGCACAGCCCATTTCCTCGGAAATGGGCTCGGACGGAACAAAGTAAGATTGTTGCTAGGCCAGGGAAACTATAGTAATCAGTAAGCATGCGCCCTCCAGCTAAGCCAGGTGATTTACGCACCTGAATCTGGTCCTCAGACTCCACACAGATAAGGCCTTGTCTGGGAACTGAGTTCATAACCTCAGTGCTGTGAGACACTGCAAACATGTTCCATGTCTCCAAAAATTTACTTATTCGCATTGAAGTTTCAGCTGTAAAATCCATCCATACATAATTACATATATAATGGAATGCTTTTTAGAGTATGTTTAATCAGTCCAAACTGCAAATGCTCTTAACATGCAGAGGTTATATTCATGAAGACTTTTTTTTCCCATCAAAAGTTATCGAAAAGTCCAATCTTCCAATTCTTGCCCACCTTTTTCTGGGTTTCAAACAGTAATAACTGCCTGGTATAAATATTTGACCCATTCAGATTTAAAAGAAATTACACCTCTGACTGAGGAGTTGGATTGAGTTTGCAAATATGTGTTTTCTCTTTAGGTTAATTTACAGATCAAGTTTTCTGGAAATTTCCACACGAGTTGGAAAACATAGGGGCCAGATTTACTAAGCTGCAGGTTTGGAAAAGTGGAGATGTTAGCCATGGCAACCAATCAGATTTTAGCTGACATTCTCTAGTATTGAAAAACAAAGTGAGAGCTAGAATATTGGTTGCTATAGGCAACATCTCCACTTTTCCAAGTCCACAGCTTAGTAAATCTGGCCCTGGTTGTCTGTCTGTGTGAGTGTGTGACCCAGTGCTAGCCCATCCCTCCAAATGATTTCTAAGGGGTCCAATAGCATAAAAAAAGAAGGTGAAATTCGGCTTGTTATCGCTAGACAACCCCAATCAGTAAGTAAAAATAATAATGCAACCTGTCTGGAAACATGTTGCATGTCTCCAAAAATTTACTTACGGTATTTGCTTTCAAGTTTCAGTTGCAAAATCCATCCACACATGAAAGACTTTTCATATAAGGAATGAATAAGTACATGGCAACTGTTGTGAACAGACCTTGTAGGGTAAGGTTAAGCTTTTTAGCTTCAATAAACTAGAAGAGAGGACCGCTTTAGAGTTTTTATGCTGTGGACATTGGGAATAAAATCACTTTTAAAATTACATTATGCATTGCTTTCTACAATTTTTCTATAAAATATTGCTAGATGTAATTAAAGTTTTAAAAGAACTATAAAAGTCAGGGGACATTAATGCTGCATTGTTGGTTACAATAAGCTGGATCTAGACTTAAGAAAGAGCTTGAAATTAAGGGACGTATTCAGAGAACCTTTTTCGCAGCAATTTTCGTGCGTATTTTTAGGTACGTTTCTACTGTGCATGCATAGTAACTTTACTTATGTAGTTCACGTAGACTATACGTGCGGAAGTGCCTCACGGACGGACTTTTGAATCACACGTGGGTAAATACGCACGGATCTCCCACTTAAAAACACGCACGTGAGAATTAAAATAAAAATGAGAGAGGGAGAGCGAGGAGAGACATTTTAATGAAGGCGTGTGGGCGACGTGTGGGTGCAGTTAGTTAGATACGCATGTACGGTACTACTTGACACACGGAAATGCCTATGTAAAGATAAGGCAGGTCGAGGCATTCGTAAGTCACAGAAAACCCTTCCGTGTGAGGGGAGTGTCAGGGGTGTGTGAGGGGAGTGTCAGGGGTATGTGAGGGGAGTGTCAGGGGGGGGGGAGGGGAGTGGCAGGGGGGGGACAGAAAACCCTTCCGTGTGAGGGGAGTGTCAGGGGTGTGTAAGGGGAGTGTCAGGGGTGTGGCCTTGCTACGTCCGTGCGAATAATTTAAAACTTTTCTCTGAATATGGCCCTAAGAAAGGAAAGTTACTCCTGGGCTAAACCATGTTGATTGCAGGGGAGCTATATTTCATCTGTTGCAAACAGTATTAGAGTTGAGAGGTGATGTTTCCTATCCAGAGTCTAAATAACAGTGTAAATGTAAAGCTGGTCAGTATCTGTGTGCTGTAAGCAATTCAAAGCTATATCCCTGCATGCAAAAAATACAATTAACTTGACTCCCCCTAAAATCAACATGGTTTATCACAGGTATAACCTTCTTCTCTTAATTACAAGCTCCTTCTTAAGTCTGGATCCAGCCCAATGTAATTTCTCTTTTGTAAAAATACACTTTCCCATATGTATTGTGTCTCAATAGTACACAGTTATTGCATAAAAAGGGAGTTGGGTGTGACATTAAAGACAATATGCAAGCTGCCAAGTGGAGAGTGGCTGTGATGCAAATTCTGCCACCTAACCAGGGATGGAACTACCATTGGAGCAACAGGTGCAATGGCACCGGGGCCCATCATCGAAGCACTGCTGAAGCTCCCCACCAGGTTACCTGGGTTGTCATGAGGTCCAAAGCTTATTTTTTGCAACTGGGCCCACAACTCGCTAGTTCTGCTTTTGCACCAAACCCATGTCTTTTGCGTATTTACAGAGGTGATGTGGGGTTAATTTATGGCATCAAGCTGACAGGACTAGGTAATTGACAATATTCGAGCAATAAATAAATCCTCCGTTCAGAAAACTTCTCTGCTATCTGGGAGGTTTAATGCTAATCTGCAAGATATTAAAACTAATAGCCTATGTTCAATCTCTGCTATTTGTGAGGAAGGGCCTGATACAGAGTTACGCCGCCCACCGCATTTACAGCGGACGGCTGCATAAGAACTGCAGAAATGCCATTTTGCGCATGCGCCGGGCATATTCTGCCCGGCGTAATTCATGGCTCTGGGAGGATGAAGGGGCAGGCAGCTCCGTAACTATGTTGTAGTTACGGAAGCTAGGCGGGGGAGGGAGGGTAATTAGGAGGGGAGGGCTGGGTTAGTCAGATTAGGGTAGCCTTCAGCCGGCGTAACTGTGCTCACACAGGGGGAGTGACAAGGGGAGTGCGCCAGAGCTACGCTGGCCATAGTTCAGGGTTGCCGACTCTCCCGGAATGTCCGGGAGACTCCCGAAATTCGGGCAGTACTCCCGGTATCCCGGGAAAGCCAGCAAATCTCCCGCAAGTGACTTGAGGCCCATGGTTTCACTGAAACCACGGCCTCAAGTCCTGCCCCCCTGCCTAGTAACACTAGTATACTAGTGTTGCTAGGCACAGGAAGGGACTTGATGACGCAATTTGCGGCATCAAGCCCCGTTCCGACCCCTATTTGAAGTAAAAACGGGTCAGTATGAGCCAGGGGGCGGAGCCTAATGACGCCATTTGCATAATCCGCGACGTTAAGCCTCGCCCCCTGCATGCGTCGCTAGCTTCTCTCCGAGATCTGCCAAAAGTCGGCAACCATGCCGTAGTTACAGCCAGTGTAGCTCTGGATCAGGCCCGATGAGACAAAGTGAAATTGTATTGCAGGAGAAAGGCTATGCAGACACATACATACTTAACCAAAGTGTACCCCGTAAATTTAATGCACCACAATCAATGCAAAAAAAGTTTCTCAAATTGAAATGGAAATTTCCCTAGAACTAACATTCTATTGATACACTATTAAAGGCTGATCCAAAGTTTAATAGCAGATCAAAAATCAATCGTGTTGTTTTACCCAAAATTGCCTATATTTCCATATCTCATACCACATGAGACTTAAAGAATCAAGATAACAAATTTAATCATAATCTTTTACTGAAAAAAGACATAGCTTATTGAAACGTGCAGAAACACCTCAACAATAACCAAATATAAACACACTTGCTGTGGCCACATTGGTGGCAATTTTAGATCAACTCTAAATGACAGTTTAAAATGAAAAATCTGCAATATTTTTATTTTCTGTTCATCCTTTTGTATTATTAACTTGCAGCCCTAAAACTAACAGTAATATGAATCTGCAAGAGGATGTACAGGATACATGTCATATCAGGATACAATTAACAAACTAGTCCATGACATAAAATGGGATGGATCTAATAATCTCATGTGACAAATAACACATAACAGATCTGATTTCATCAACTTCATAAGCCATGTGCAAAAATAAATACATCCTGCTATTGTAGACCACTGCCTACATATCATTAAAGAAGATAATCTGAGCCAAATGCTGCTAATCAAAAGCACTTCATTATTTAATCATCGGGAAGTGATATCACCTCTGCATGAAGGTAGAACTTTGACAGTTTGCTCTAGAGCATCCAGGTTTGTGTTAACACCTTGCTTAGGAAAAAAGACATTTGCAAAAATCTCAGAGAAGCAATTGTTATTTCTCATAAGTCTGGAAAGGGTTAGAAAGCAAATTTCAAACAGTTTGAAGTTCATCATTGTACAGTGTACAAGATTAGTCAAAAAGGAAAACATGGCACACATATGCAACTCTTACCAGGGGTATATGTGGTAAATTTACCTTAATTACAGAATAGTTCAGGGTTGCGGACTCTCCCGAAATATCCGGGACACTCCCGAAATTTGGGCGGTTCTCCCGGTCCCCGTTGACACCGTTGTCAGACACGCCGTAGTATAATGTCTGACCACATCCAAACAACAGCGGTCCACCAACTAAAAACCAACAAGTCATTTTTTTATTGCCCACGTCAGTTTAATTGGCGGTATGCGTCCGATGTCATTACCGTCTAAATGCAACACTATTATGTTGGGGGAACTTTCTAACAACATATTGCAAGTTAACCGCTCAAGCAAGGCTGACCATGCCATTCCCCTCACCCCTTTCCACACTATATCTAAACCAGATTAATCTAGATACTTAGCAGAGAGCGCATGTCTCCCGGCCCAATACATTAAAGAATGCCCCACTAACCACGCAACACGCTTGCGTGAGGTTATTCCTGTAAGGAAGAAAGAAAAAATGAGGGAAGGGAAGAGAGGACCCATATATAAGCGTTACTAATTCGCATAACATATAAACATTCCATAAATACAAAACCTGAACTAATGAAGGGTATGCCGACGGTCCCGGACGAAGGTGAAAACCTCCATGAATCACTCGGCCAAGGCTATATTGACTATGCGGAAACTAGGTGCTGACGCGAGCATCAGGAGGAAATGCCTTTCGCGCTCCAAGCACCTGGTGCTGCGGGCTGGTTACCGGGCTAATCCCGGGAACCATGGCCGGTCCAAGGCATGGGGAAGGACAACAAGGAGCAACTCTCTAAATGTACACACAAATAACCATGTCTTACAGTCCATTTGCAAAACTCCCTTTTTCTTTTGCCTTTATGGGTTCCACCACCTGGGGACCCGCCCAGATCACGCCCGGTCCTCATTCACAAGCGGCCGAACATACGATTTGTAGGCTCGCGACTTCCAGCGTCTGATCTTTTTGTTAGCTTCTGCTGTGTGGCCTTGGGCCGCTGCTGTGGATGCCGCTCCAATGCGAAAGGAATGAGTCCCACAGTCCGCTGGATCCAATCCCAGGTGTAACAGCGTTCTCTGAAAGACAACTGAGAACTGGTAGCGGGATAGTGGAATGCAGTTGTTATGCACCAGCCATATCGAACAATTGGAGAGCCGATCCCTCGCAAAAAAAACAACACCCTAAACGCAACGGACAGATGTTGATATTCGAGTGCTTGCGCAGCTCCACCCATTGACCCCGTCCAGTCTGATCTGTTTTACCCTTATGGATTTTACAGTGTATTAACTCCAAGTGAAGGATGACATTACTCGCCAGCAAGCCCGTTGTCAGGGAATGTTTGGACGCTGCGATCGACTCCCCGACGTGAAAGGCCCCCGCGAAAGCAAAGCTAAAAGCCATATGAAACAGTAGCGTCTCGTAGCTATCAAGATGCCACTGCTTCCATGATCCTAACTACGCAATTCGTAGACAACAGGCGACGTGAGTCTGGGGGTGCTGGACGCAGTTTTGACCAATTCTTTATAGCCTTGGACACCAGAAATTCTGCTTGCTGAAAAAGGCAATCCCCGCAAGGGCAGAACAGATAAACACACAGGATTTTCCACGCTCATAGTGCTGCAGCATAAACTTGTGGAGACAAGTTTGAAGATCCCTGACCCCCCCCTACCGTGAGTCGTGCGGAAATTCAACCAATCCTCTCAAGCTGCCTGATATTTCCTCTGAGTAGATGGGGCCAAGGACTGCTGCGCTAAATCTTCTATGGCGAGCCGACCACCTGCCAGACAGAAACAGGGCATATTGCACCAGTTAGCTCCGCATCAGGGGCAAGTTGATAAAATCTAGGCCAATCCATCCGAGAGAGTGCGTCAGCCAGTCCGTTGTCCACTCCCAGGAAGTGCGAGGCCCAGAATATAACATTAAACTCCAGGCATCTTAATACAATATGTTGTAGCAAATGGACAACCGTAGGGGATGAGGCACTCTGTCGGTTAATAGCCTGAACTACCCCTAGATTATCGCACCAGAAAACTATTTCACGATTTTGGAAAAAGCGAGCCCACAAATTGACAGCTATGGCAATAGGGAAAACCTCCAGCAAGATAAAATTCCTGGTCCACCCACCTCTATGCCAGGGGTCCGGCCACACCCCCGTGCAACATTTATCTTGAAAGTAAGCGCCATAACCGCCTCCCCCCGCAGCATCCGTTTGCAGCTGAAGCTCCACACTGGACACCAGGGGGGCTGATATTCTCACCCCGTTGAACCCGTCAAGGAATGTATCCCATACACCTAAGTCAGCTTTCAGGTCCTTGGACAGCGGAATCCACCCCCGTGGGTTGACAATCCCCACCATAGCGTACTCCAGCCGGTGACAGAAAACTTTGCCGAATGGAATGACCTGGCAAGCAAAGCACAATTTCCCTATTAGGGACTGTAACTTCGCAAGTGTAAGCTGCATTACGTCACTAGCGCTTGCCTAATTAAGAGGTGAAGGTGGTGAACCTTATCGTCCGGGAGACGGCAGAGGCATGCCACCATATCAATCTCGATCCCGAGATATGATAAGCATGTGACAGGACCCTCCTTTTTTTCCTTTGCAATAGGAGTACCGAGGGAGTTAAAAAAGGGCCTGGATGGAAAAAAGCAAGCGCTGGCAAATATCGGTGCCGGGTGGGCCCACTACCAGGAAATCATTCAGATAGTGAGCCACCCCATGTTGACCTGTCCTTGCTGTAATGCACCAATTAAGGAAACTGCTGAATGCCTCGAAATAAGCACAAGACACTGAGCAGCCCATTTGTAAACATTTATCTACATAGTATGCATCCCCCATTCTGAACCCCATGAATTGGAAAAATCAAGGATGAAGGAGAAGTAATCGGAAGGCTGACTCTACGCCAATTTTTGCCATTAGGGCGCCGGGTCCAGCACCTTGAATGAGCTGTAATGCAGAGTCAAATGATTGGTAAACAACACGCATGCAAGCCTCTGGGATGGCATCATTTACTGAGGCGCCCGGCGGGAACGACATATGTTGTATGAGATGAAATTTACCTGGCGCTTTTTTAGAAATCACGGCAATAGGGGGACAAGACCAAATTATGGACTGCGATCAAGCCGAATTTCCTTCCCTACGTTATCCTCCAAAATTCCGAGGAACTCCATGACCAATTTTAGGTTGCAGGGACGTGCTGTGGAGATTGGCCCTATGATAGGTAGGTGGAACCCCTCACTAAACCCCTGTAATAAGAAGGCAGCCATATCGCGCCTGGGTTAACGCGAAAGCCATTCTGAAAGTTTCTGGAGCTTAATTTGGTTGGGGCCCTGTTTAGGTCCTGGTTGCTGTCTATTAGCTGAGATTGGCGCGGTGGCTCTAGTACAGGATTTAGCGGGGTTCAGGCCATTTCAACACAAGCATGCGTGTTTGAAAAGACATTTCCCTCCCCGGTTGCAAACGGCGTTGTTAAAGCCGTAGCGTTTACCCTTAGGTGCTGCAGGGGCGCCTCCATGCCCCTTAGCCGGACACCTATTGGGCCCTGTAGAGTCAGAGGCTGGCTCTTGTAAGTACCAGCCTCGTATCAACAGCGTAACTACGAAGGAAGGGGCGTGACATCCATACGACACCCGTAATTACACTGCAAAGGCGGGGTGAGGTATTTAAATCGTACAGTTTGGGAGTGTTTAGGCACTTACGTACATGAAGTAGTTATGCTTTGAAAAATTAGGTAGGGTTTGGCAAGAATAGGCCGGCTATGTTTAAGAGAACAAACAAACGGCAACTTGTATAAAAGATTAACACAGTTTATTAACTATTACACATGAAGCTAAAAAGTAATTTGTAATAATAAAACAAACAATTTAAATATATATAACAATCAGTCTGCTAAAAAGGGAAAAACATAACACTTGTGGTACAACAAAATGTGAACCTTCTGCAATAGCAAAGTCAAAGTCCACAACTCAGCCCAAATGAGAATCTGTTGCACTATTTGAAATGCATACTCCACAAGTAACCTGAAAAATGTGGAGCAGATCTAAGAAAGGGGAGTGGGTTGTTGGTACGAACAGCCCTTTTATGAAAGGACTTTCATATCAGTGATTTTAGAATTGCTTGGGAAATCGATTGCTTCCGCCTCGACGACCAAAAGTCTATGCTGCGAATGGTAAGTATTTTTGTATCCTTCCACTATCCTAACCCTAATCCTCTCCTCCCCGCAGCCTGACCCTAAAGCTGACCATACACTAGACGATTATCGGCCCGATCTCCAAATTATCGGGTGATCGGGCAAATAATCGCTCTAGTGTATGGTACAGATACATTTTTGAAACGTCAAATAAACGCACCAGAAATGCTCTGGGGCAATTATTTGATCTTTCGACATGTTTGATTTAAATCGGGAGAAAGCTCCTGATATTTTAAGGGAGCCAATCAGCAAGCTGAATGGCTCTCTATTGTTCAGAGCTGCTGCTGCTGCTTTATATCTATGTACAAAGCTGCTCTGACAGCTTTGCAGGTATACTTTACAGCTGTCAGAGCAACATAGTAAATATACATAAATATACAGCAGCGGCTATTGCAGGAGTATTACAGACAAATCAGCTGAAAACGCGCTGTGTGAAGCGAGGCTTTGCTGATTCTTATCTGTATTACTGCATGCAATAGCTGCTGCTGTATATCTATGTACTATGCTGCTCTGACAGCTTTAAAGTATACCTGCAAAGCTGTCAGAGCAGCTTTGTACATAGATATAAAGCAGCAGCAGCAACAGAGAGCACTCCCCCCTCCCCTCTTCTGCTAGGATTATCGGTCCCAGCAGAGGAAGTGTATGGTGAAGATAACAGGAAATTTACCTAGCAGAAAATCGTCCCGTTTATCGGCTCACCCCCTGCTGGGACCGATAATCGTCCTAGTGTATGGCCAGCTTAAGACTTCCATCACAAACATACTCACACGGCACGCCTATATTTAGTTATGTTATTAAGTGCGAATATGGTCCACTGTCTGCAAATACCTGAGTCTAAGCTAACATGATCTTTAGTTTATTAGTCTCTTTTCTGCCTGATAAATTTATAGCTGTTTGAGTATTCTGGACCGGATCCAGAATTTAAAAATGAGGAAAATAGGTGGAAAGTTACAAATGTTCAAAACTATGTTGAATTGCAGAGAAGACTGCTTTATATGCTGCTATCATTTATATTCTATGCATATATCTTGAATGGCCATCCAACACATATTGTTTTTACCTTCTTATTATTATAAACATTTATTTATACATGCCTGTATCCTATTATACTAGTCCAATGCATAAAAGCAGAGATGAGGAACTGGATGGCCTCATGACAAAATTCAAGTATCTATAGAGAAATGAAAAGTGGCTGGTGTGTATATAATGATACCTTTAAATGCAGGATTTAAAACATATTATATATAGACTTATTCAGTGTTACATGATGTCTGCATGAGCAGACAAAGCAAGATGCATACTGAAGCTTATAAAGAGGAATCTGGAGTATGCATGCACGCAATGATCTGTAAAACACATATACAGATACTTGATATATCTAGTGATGCTCTGCAAGACTTTTAAACATAAAATATATTACGCAATAATCTGCAGTAACCTATAAAGTTGGTCACCAGCAAAAGCAAATGGTGAGAGTAGGGCAAATCAAGGTGTCTCAGAAGAGCAATATTTATAAAGTGTGAGACATCTGGTCTCCTGCTCCATGCAAGTGTGCTGGAAGGGGGAGGAAAGAAGGGGTCTGGGAATCTTCCCACCTCACAGTGATCAGAAATATGCAGCTGAAAGAAGGTGCTTCATCTAAAGGCATTTCCTTCCCCACTGTATGGTAAAACTTTCCAGATCCGCAGATTTATGGCGTGTTTCACGTTTACAACATGCTCAGATCAGGCTTGGGTGATGAAAGGGTGAGCTGTTTGCATGTGTGGGGATGCTTATAGCAACAGTTCATCTTACTTGAAAATTCTATAATTATATGATATAGGGGAGGGCATGAAAACACTGTGGCCCATGCTAGACCATTGTTGACTAAATGGTAGACTGGCAAAGAATGATATTGGCGTTTTGAATACTTACTTGTCTATCTTGTTCCCACTGCATGAAAATTCGTGCACCCAGGAAGAAACTGCCAAAGAAATAATTAACATTAACAGTTGTCTGAAAGTTGCTAACATATGCTAAAATGCACAGGCCTTACGCTAAGCCTAATAGGAGATGGGCTATATTTCTTTTATTTCTATTAAATGATTTTGGATTTTTTTTCGAAATCCCTTTTAAAGATACTCTTTTTCCTAAAAGAAGAGGTACTTATTTATACATAGATAAAAGCATAAAATTAGGAGAAAAGTCTAAAAAGTTATTAATTTAATTTGTGTTAAATTCAATTATTATTATTATTATTATTATTATTATTATTATTAATAACAGTAGTAATAGTAGTAGTAGAAGTAGCAGTAGTATTGGGCATGACTGTATGCACTGTGTGCAAAGCCCTTATGTATGATGTTGCCTTACACCCTTGCCTAATTTTACGTGCCCAATTAAAGAAATTTAAATAATAAACTGAACCGAGACCAGTTTAAGTTGTTTATCCCACGTATTTTAAAATTGTTCTAATGTTTAATCTCTACCACCTCAAGCCATATTCTATCCCACTTATAAACTACCTTATTAGTGAAGTCCTTTTTTTCACTTATTGCCTCTAAGCCTACCCTCCAATTGCATCATCACAATTTGTATAAATCGTGTCATTAAGCCCCACCCCTTTGCAGGCATCTATGGCTTGAAAAGCTATGATAATTCTGCAACCCTGCTTTTAGCTCTTTTAGTATCATTGGATGTATCCCATCTGGCCTCTTCCATTTGTCCACTTCCAGTTTTGAGAGCAATTCCCCTCAGTGAAAGGGCTTATAATTACTTCCGTTGTATTAGTATTCTTGCAAATTATCTGTGGTCCCTTTCCCTCTCTTTCTTTATAGAATTGTTCAAATATTTTGAACAAAAGTATAGTCATATTCCCGGCGCTTAAATTCCCGGCGCTTAAAATACCTCCATCAGTTTCCCGACACTGATCATCCTGGAATGTATGAAATCCTGGCGCCAAAAATGACCAGCAATTTAAAATACATACATGACTAAAATACCTACACTGAAAATCCCGGCACGTAAAAAAAAACGGTGCAAAAAATTCCCGACAATTTAAAATACCTACACCCTGAAAATCCCGGCAAGTAAAAATCATGGCAAGTAAAAATATATCGCAATGCAACAGCCGACTTCACTGAACAACAACGCGGCGCCAGCAGGGCATACACATAACACACTAAGAAAAGCCCGACAATTCCCAAAAAACACTCGTTAAATACACCAACATATTACAGCATATTACACATAACACATTAATAAAAGCCCGACAATTCCAAAATAATTGTCATTTAAAAACAGTATACGTGTAACACATAAAATACATAAATAAAATAATGACATTAAAATAATTAATAAAAAGAAGTACTTACCATCTTGAATTGGTTCCTATCTTTAAAGCTTTTAATCCATGGGGGATCTTTGAAAAAAAACAAACCCTGTGGGACCGCCGCAACTCATGTCCTGCAAGCAGAAGCTGTCTGTGAAATCCCGTTTCCATGGTGACAAATACCGTTTGGTCACCATGGAAACGGAATTTCACAGGCTGCCAAAGGGTATAAATATACCCCAGTGACAGCAGAGCTGTCATTAGCATCAGGATGTCCTGCTTGCAGGACATGAGTTGTGGCGGTCCCACAAGGTTTTTTTTTTCAAAGATCCCCCACGGATTAAAAGCTTTGAAGATGGGATCCAATTCAAGATGGTAAGTACTTCTTTTTACTGATTATTTTAATGTCATTATTTTATTTATGTATTTTATGTATTATACGTATACTGTTTTTAAATGTTAATTATTTTGATATTGTCGGGCTTTTATTAGTGTGTTATGTGTAATATGTTGGTGTATTTAAGGGGTGTTTTTTTAGGAATTGTCGGGCTTTTATTAGTGTGTTATGTGTAATATGTTGGTGTATTTAACGAGTGGTTTTTGGGAATTGTCGGGCTTTTAATAATGTGTTATGTGTAATATGTAGTTGTATTTAAGGAGTGTTTTTTAGGAATTGTCGAGCTTTTATTAATGTGTTATGTGTAATATGTTGGTGTATTTAACGAGTGTTTTTTGGGAATTGTCTGGCTTTTCTTAGTGTGTTATGTGTATGCCCTGCCGGCACCGCGTTGTTGTTCAGTGAAGTCGGGGATTTTATACATGCCAGGATTTTCAGTGTAGTGTAGGGGGTGGAGGTATTTTAAGCGCCGGGAATTTAAGCACCAGGATTTCCTACCGCACCTGCTGCTGCACCTACGGCTCTCACACTTAAGTGTAAATCTGGTCTTCTGTCTTTATTTTTATTCTAAATATACCTCCTTTTATTTTCCACCATTTTTTTCATAACTAAAAAAGCTCTCCCCCCTCTTTTTTGTACTATAGGGGCCATTATTCCTCCTTTTGCTTTACAAGATATACATTTCTGTCATCATTTCTCTAAGTTTGCTTATATTTCATAAAGACAATATATATATATATTTTTTTTGCGTTCATTATATTTGCCAACAATTTTGTAAACCATACTGGCTTTCCATTTCAGGGTATTGGCCTAACCTTTCTAACACAAAGTTAGTAATTTCACCAACTGCTCCTGCACATTTCTCAGGTGTTTCCACTCTGCTAAGAAATCTCTTACACATCTCACCATTTTGACAAAATCAGCACTTATGTTTTTATGTATGACAAGTCTCTCTCTGTCTTTATATTAAACCATACTGATTGATGATCAGTGGATCCACATTCTCACCCACATAAACTTCTGCGATTATGTCACCATCTTTGTGAGTGGGCTCTTTTACCAATTTCCTGAGGCATGCTCCTTGTAGTGAATACTATGTCCCCACAGGTGGAGCAAGTAATAGACTTCTCAAAGATGACATTACATAGATTAATATCTTCCATGATTATTAACTCCCTTTTTAATGCCATTTTAGTTATGTCTTACAAAATGTCATTGTACAATACTACATCTTGTCCTGGTGATCTAAAAATGACCCGTCAGAAGAATAACTTTGTCAGTTTTAAATGTCAAACATAGTGATTCCATTTTTTTATCCAATATATCCCCTAAATAAACTTAAATTTGTAAGTTCCGTACATGCTTTTAAGTGCACTACAATTCAGTGATACCTACATTATCTAGATTATACCTTTACATAACAACTCATTCTGGAATTTTATTTCTTAAATTCCTAGGGGTAGATCCTGAGCTACGTACGTTAGCGAATTTACGCTAGCCGGTGACATAAAAATGCTATTTTGTATGTACTGCGCATACGCATGACTGATGTTATGCCACGTAACTCTGGCTTCGTTTCAACAGCGTAACTACAAATGAAGGGGTGTGACATCCATACGACACCCGTAATTACGCTTCATGGCGGGGTGAGGCATTTAAATTGTACAGTATGGACGTGCTTAGGCGCTTACGTACGTGAAGCCTTTACGTACTCAGCAGTTACGCTTTAAAAAGTTAAGGTAGAGTTTGGCAAGCATAAAATGGCAAAAGTACGTACGTACGTACGTAGAGGGGAGTGCCTAGGGGAGTGCATAGTAAATACACTACGCCTTGAAACATAATGGAAATGTTAATCTGGATTCGGCCCCAAGTTTTTGCGGACATAGGTCCGGAACTCTGATGGCAGCAGTGTCAGAGTTAAGATGCTGTTCCCCATCATATTACGTGGACACAAGGGACTTCCAAGTGCTCACCCTTACCTTAACTTTCTCCCATGTAAAATGGGGAAAATGCATTAGTTAGAATTGCACATACGGCTAAATCCAGCCATACTGTATCAGCATACCTTTCCCCTCCGACCAAATGTATTTCATGTATGCTTGCCTTTCCATCTCACACCACCTTTGAAGAGTTTTCCATCAAGGAACTCTGGATCTGTGGGATCCAGTTCTTTGATGGGATCTTGGAGTGTACAAATGCACATAAAAGGGGCAGTCTGGATTTAGTCCATAGCTCTGAGAAGTTGCTTTATGACTCTCTTATTTTTCCTTTTATGATCAATCCTTGGAATTCTTATTTTTTGTTTACCTCTGACTTTAGTTAATGTTGAGATGCTTCCTGTCAGAGGTGCCTGACCACACACAACCTGTGGTTTGGTAGGGAAGGTTGTTTGATATGCTTTGATAGATTCTATGAAGCTTTAGAGAGAGCGGGGAAGAGTAAAATATTGATAGGGAGAGAATTTCATTGGTGAACAGATCATAGTTCTGTAGATAATTTTGAGAAAAAATAATATACTATGTATAAAACATTGATTTTCTAAACTTAAAAAAAAAATGAAGTATGACATATAGTACAAAGTAAAATATGCAAAATGTACATATGTAAAAACTAAATTGCACATATAAAAATGCTATAACACAGTACATAATAACTTAGGTATAGTAAAATATTACCCATGCCATGTCCCAAGGCCTTTTGCAGTTCCCCAGACACCCACCAGATTCAAAGATATGTTGGTATGATCTAAGTGAGCTAGTCATCCTGTAGAATTGAGGTTAAGGGGAGGGGGGTTTACAAACAACAGTCTAGGTGTATACCAGGTACGTATGAAAAGTTTTAATATCAAATTTGGGTATATAGATAAAATTTTATTTGTCTAAAGAAAATGAAAAAAGCTGCTAATTATTTCAATATTATATTAATTAAAACTTTTGCTGATTGGCATACTTTCCCATTCATTTTTCAGAAATGCTGCCGCAGGGAAATGGAATGGGAGGGTTGGGGTTAGGTTAATGTAAGGGGAGGGTTAAGGTAAGGATTAGGGTAAGGGTTGGGGTAACATTCATACAGGTGTGGGTTCCCGTAAAGAATGGCTCTATTTCATTAGGGCCCTTCTATCCCGGCCAGTTTCGAAGTGGCTGGGAATGCGAATGCTTCTGCCTTGAAGAGGCACAGCAATCGATCCTTGGAACACTGAAGACGGTGCTCCGAAAGGTAAGTAAGAATTCTATCCCCAACTCTCTCCCTAATCCTTACCCTAACCCTCACTTCCCTGCAGCCTGACCATAACCCCCCTAGCCTGCATCCTAACCCTAAGTCTCCCTTCCCCACAGTCTGATGCTATCCCCCCTTCCATGGCCCTAACCCTCCCTTTCCCTGCATCTAACCCTAACCCTCACCCTAAAGCTAAAAGTCCCCAGAGAGGTTACTCCACCTCTAAAATCTAAAATGGTTGCCATTCGAAATAGAGACAGCCTAATAGGAACTTTCGGCTGTCTCTACTTCTCAGTGACAGCCATCGATGCGGGGACTCCCAAAGCATTCATACTGACCATTAGGTGCAGCGTCTTCTTTCTTTCATCGACCGATTGCTTCTCCTCTGTGAGGCATAACCAATCAATTTCCCAGCCAGTTTAAAACTGCCAACCCACACCCCTTCTACACCCCTTCATTGCAAGCTGGTTATTTGTATAATGACTGAGTCTTGCTCATATTCTGCCAAAAGGAAGAGGTACTGAGAGCCACCCAAAAATAAAAATAAAGGGCTGGATCCAGACTTAAGTAAGTGCTTGAAATTAGTTACTCCTGGGCTAAACCATGGTGATTGCAGGGGGAGTAAAGTTAATTTTATTCTTTACATGCAGGGATATATCTTTGAATTGCTTACTGCACACAGATACTGACCAGCTTTATTATCACACAGTTATTTAGACTCTGGATAGGAAACATCACCTCTCAACCCTAATACTAATTTCAAGCATTTACTTAAGTCTGGATCCAGCCCAAAGATAACAAATGCTAAAAGAAAATGTAAATATAAAACAGGGATTCTCAACCAGTGGTACTAGGACCACTAGTGGTACTTGGACCAATTTAAGGTCGTAATTCACTTTAAAATCACTGGAAAAAAATGTAAATAACAACAAAAAACATAAAAAATATGGGTATGTTTCTAAATGATATGCAAAGAGGTACTTGACATGGTTCAATAGTGGGCAAATGGCACTGCATCAAAAAAACACTGGTAAAGAGCATTTATAGAATAATAATTGTATATTTGCTTACCAGAGTGAAAATATGGAGGGGTCATTAAATAAACTTACTATAGGTTATATATCTTGTGCATAGAGTCAGCATATAAAAGTTATATAAAATAAATCATAAGAAATTACACCTATGTATAATGCATGTAAAGGAATGGAAGGATCTAAATATTGTGCTGGCTAATGCCTCCACAGATATCAAAATTAATTACTGTTATAAAATGTTTAAATAAATCTCTGTAAATAAGTAATTAAAAACATTTGGCAAGATCATTTTAAATTGTATACAATATTCAAAGCAATAAAGAATATAAACCAAATATAGATTCTAAAATTACTTACATTGATAGGCAATATAACACCATTGCATTCCATATTTTTAAAAAACTTTCATTTATGACATATGTTAACAAGTCCATTTAATGTTTATTCTATTAACAAAGATAACATTTCCTGGGTATCTGAGTAATGATCATGCCATCAGAATTTATCTCCCTAAATAGAGACTGTCACCAAATTTGCGAGAGTAAAATCCTATTTTGGGGATCCAAAAAGATTTGAAATTGCATCTAAGCTCACTTTGTAGGTCTAAACCTTGACCAATCTCAAGCTATATTATTATGCCTCAGAGTTAATCCACCTAAAAGGATATATAGATGGTTGAGTGGACAATGTGACTAGGAACCTATCATGTTGGGAGTTGCTCTACTATGGACCCAATCCAGGGCTTGTTGACTCCAGATATGGAAGCCTAGCTACTATTATATACCAAACACATGACCTGAACAGCAACTCTCAAACGGCTATACTTGATCTTCCAACACTTTTGTGCAAAAGAAAATTTTCAAACTGCAGAAACTGATTATGGTGTATATAAAATGTTGGTCCCTGAATCATATATTATGACCCTTTATCAATTATCTTTAGAAGACTAGCATATATAAGTACATGTTCAGTCTGATAAATTTGCCTGAGGTAATAATTGTATAGCCTCATTGGGGACTGGTTAATGACAACTGAAACACAACACATTGGTATGCTCCAGCAGAAGAACTTTTCATAAATTCTATAGCTTTGGTTGCTGCTGAATTGACTTTCCCTGCTCTATTGATCAAGTGTTTGACAAGACCCCACATGGCCAACTTCTAGCTTTAGTTTGCTGAATTTTCCTCTTATTCTCCAGCCTAATCTCCACCTCCATACTCACTTCCTGTGCCCCTTTTAGTCCCTCCTTACCTAATTAGTTCTGCGCAACACCCACAAATCATAATCTTGTTGTGTTACAATATTTTTGCACAAATGAATGTATATTCCGTGTTTATAACAAAATAACACAGAATTTTAGTTTAGTAAAAATTTTGACCCATTTTAGGTTACAAATACATAACATCATTTTGCAACCACATTTACAGGATATGGACATGTATCCAGGGCCGCCATCAGGGAGATACAGCCGGGAATACTGTCCCGAGCCCGGACCTAATTGGGGCCCGCCGATACTACGGCATCCTACCACCGATACTTGGTGTTCATTCAGCTATTTAGTAGTCGGCCAATGCGCATGTAAATTTTTCCAAGCACACCGGCCCACTGCTAAAGCGTGTCTGCCGGGCCCCGGCCCTATGTGATGTCATCAATGACCTCACAAAGGGGGTGGGCCCCACATGTGATGACGGCAGCCCTGCATGTATCCATCACTTATGGGAGCTGGACACTGCTAGATCGCTGGATGGAAGATTGATGGGAACAATGGATTGACAATTCGGCACTTACTACTCAAAGAAGTGTGGAAAGGTGAGAACTATGCTTAATGTTAGGTTTATGGTTAGAAGTTAGGGTTAGTCTGTGGCAGGGTTACATTTAGGCTGCAGTTAAGGTTAGGCTGCTAGGGTTTAGGGTTAGGCTGAGCTTTGGCTGCCATTAGGGTTAAGTTGTTGTCAACAAAACAGCTCTGTCTACCTAATGTTTGTCAAGACTCATACACTGGCAACCTAAAGTTATTGAGTGTATTAAAGTGAATAAAATTACTTTATAACATGTATACCACAACCCATGTTTACTACTAATATACTAGAATCCTCTGAAAGCATGGACTGCAGTATAAGCACTACTCTTAGAGCAGGTAAATGTAATATATCTGATGTACAGAAGTAAAACAAACAAGGTCAAACACACAGTACCCCAGCAAAAAAGTCCTAAACATAATCAAGGACTACTGTATGCTCTGACAGAATGGGGAGGGGGGTAACTGTCCAGGTCACTGTAGTGCTGACAATACTCACAGGGCTGAGATGCAGATGTTGTTTACAATTCTGTAATGTAATATTTAAAAATATTTCACAGTTATTAATATCTCCCTCTCACTAATTAATATTAATGGGTATTTCATATTACTGTTATTTACACTACTGACTGGAACAACATTGTGCACTTATGAGATGAAAGCAGGCTTTGAACGGGTTTATTAGCAAGCATTATTCTATATATCTTCACTGCTGAGCTATACATTGTTAACACTAACCATATTTCTCTCAAGCCACTTTGTAACACAGCGATCATACAAACATGTCACTCTAAAATGATACAGACTGCAGGGGTATTGAAGTCTCTGAAGGTCTCTTCCTTTCTATTTTTATGTTTGATATTTCCTGGTCTATCTGTTTAGAAATAGTATGTAAACAGCTCTGTATGCCTGGAAATATCTGTTTATCCCATAGTTGTAGAAGCCTTATGAACGGAAAACAAAAAATACTTTCGGGTATACAAATATATTTTGCTTACATTTTTCTTGCTACCAATCATCTTTAATCAGACCCCAAAAACAAGTGCCTTAAAATGGCTGAACAATATGCTAATGTAAGGTTTTCCACCAATGAGCACCTTATAGTCCTGAACTAGAAAATCCTGAGCATGAGAGAAATGGATTTTAGGGGCTATTAAACAAATAGTGTGGTAAAGAATGCATACTTAATGCTACTGTAACAATCGATTAACTCTATTACTACTTCAGTCGACATACATTTCAATAGATATTTTGCATATATTAAATGGATTGTGCTGTGTTTTTCCCCCCCTAAGTTTTCATATTTTTCATTTAATTATTATTTGATACAATTTTGTTCATGCCTATATTTTTTATTGCTTTGCAAATTAAATGTTTGCACAAAGCATAACCACCATTTCTATTAAAATTAAGAGTAAACTATCCTGCACTTAGATTTTGATCAAAGAGGAAGGGAATTTTTCCGCAGAGCTAACTAATGATAATTAATGGTTAAGAACTCTGGACCTGATGCAGAATTAAGGGAATAGGCATACTTGCCAACATTTTAGAACCCGAAAATGGGCCAAATAAGCTCCGCCCTTTCCTGCCTAAGCTCTGCTTTGTTCCACCCAAGCTCCTTCTCGTCCCACTCAAGCTCCGCCACTATTGTCATGCAGCACGGGGCAAAAGTTTAAATAGTAGTTAAAAAAAATACCCTGGCTCCAGTGTGCCCACTTATCGGGACAGAAGGCAGTCGGGACAGTGGGACAGTCACCAGAAATCGGGACTGTCTCACTAGAGTTGGTTGGGAGGTATGCATAGAGTTAAGAACGTCACCAGAATTCCACAAGCTGCTTGCGCATGTCAGGTGATTTCCTGGCAAAGTTCATGCCAGATGTTACGCAACAAAGTTCCATACACCTTGAGATCCATGTGACAGGGACGGCTGTCCCACTGCCCGCTTAAGCTCCCTAAGGTGGGTAGGGAAA
>WWET01000348.1:106100-125203 GCA_011038615.1 Limnodynastes dumerilii
TGTCTCCAGCCTTCCCCCATTATCCCCATCATGTCTCTAGCTCCCCCTCAAGTATCCCCCACCATGTCTTGCAGCCCCAAGTATTCTCAGTATATTGGTGGCGAGTCCCTCCTCTGCTACCCAGCAACAGTCTGTCCCTCTTTTTAGGTAGCAGAGGAAGGATCCCCTGCTGCCATCCTCACCTTACCTCTGAATTCTGGAAGTTCCTGCCACATCCAAGATGGTGGCCAGGTCCTTCCTATTGACCCGCTGCCGCCATCTTGAAAGTGGCAGTAACTTTCTGCATCTCCACATTCTGGACCTTACTTCTGCATTCAGGAAGTTCCTGCCACATTCAAGATTGTGGCAAGGGTCCTTAGGAAGGACCCGGCCGCCATCTTGGATGTGGCAAGAACTTCTTCAGTGCGGGCAGAAGATAGGACGGCGGCCAGCGGTGGGTCCCGATACTGGGAGCTTCCTGCCGCCGCTAAAGGTAAGTAAAGGGGACTCATGGGGAGGGGGGAATGTGTGTGCGTTTGTGTGGGTTTTAAAAAAAAGTTTTTTCTTCGCTACTGCGCATGCGTATAACGGTGAGGAAAAGAATGACTTTTATATAGATAGGAAGAGAAGAAACATATAAATAGATAAATATACAAAATATTTATGCAAAATGAGAGGATACTAGCCTTAACAACATCAGGAAAATTGAGGTCTACTGGATACATGGTGTTAAGTCTAAATATTAAGTAGGTCTCCCTCTTACATAACACTGAAAATCTGTCATCCCTCCTGTTAGTATTGGAGATATGTTCAATACCTTTAAGGCTTACCACATTAACATTGCCCTTGTGTCAAGCATCAACATGTCTTGATAATGAATGTGAACAATTGCTCCTTGTAATATTAGTCTTATGTTCATTAAACCTATTTGAGAGTTGTCTAGTCGTACGGACAATGTATTAGACCCCACATTTACACACAATTTAGTATACAATGTAGGATGTTTTACAATAAGTTTTTATATTAAAATTTCCTTGCCATCAGATGATACAAATTGGTTACTTTTATTAACACAGAAAAGGCACATTGAGCATCGATTTGGTTCACAATTAAAAAAAAACCAAAAAAAACTGGTTTTGATGCCAACCATAAAGAATCAATTTTAGTTTTACATTTGCCACCTTTAAAATGGCTGTGTACCAAATGGTCCTTAATACTCTTAGCTTTCTTCAAACCACTTTTGTGGCTTCACCAATAGAAGGCTTTAATTTATTATCCAAAGTTAGAGTGACATAATTCTTTTGTATAATTTTCTTGATGTCATATGCACATGAGTTCTAATAGGTAATAACCATATTAGTTATATTGTCCTGCCCTTTTTTCTATATCTTAGAATCTAATAAGGCCGATTGCATACTACTGCGGGCTTCATATGTCCCATGCACAATCCCTAGGCTGAGAATGAGGAATTCACTTTGTCTCTCAAACATTTCCATAGATGAACAGTTTCTTCTAATTGTAAAAAATTGGAATGACTAGTGGAATGTGTAAATTTTAGGCCAAATTTATTAGTATTAAGGTGACCAACAAAATTGACAATATAATCTAGCTCACTTTCCAAAATATAAATAAGGTCATCGATATATCTGCCAAAGAATGCCAGATTCACCCCAAAGGGGCCTTGCCAGCTGTATTTATCTTTGATAAATACAAGTTATACAAGTTGGCATAATTTGGGGCAAATCTAGTACCCATAGCAGTACCGATGGGCTGATAATAGTGTTAACAATTGAAAACAAAAGTATTGTGCTCCAAAATATATTAAATACTGTCTAACAAAAAAGTGCAACTGAAATATTAGTATCCAGTTTCAGGAAATATTAAATGGCATCAACACCCTGTTGGTTTGGTATGTTAGACTAAAGTGATTCTACATCACAAGTTAGAATGTAGTAATTATGTTGCCATTTAACATTTTTAATCTTTCCCAAAAAACTGGAAGTGTCTTTAATATAAGATCCTAATTTAGAAACAAAAGGCTTTAAACAATCTACTAAATATGACAAATTGGAACTTAGTGATCCCAACCCCGCTATATTTGGGCAGCCTGGGGAAGACTCTACAGATTTATGAAGTTTGGAGGTAGTAGAAAGTTGCAACTACGAGATATTTTATCCATAAAAAAATCAAAAGTGTCCCTTGATATTATACATTCATCTCTGGTCCTTGAGATCTATTAAAAAAAAGTTTTGATTCTTTTCCATGGGGATACTTTGTTATCTTCTATAGAATTTGATATAATTTAACTGCTCATAGCCTCTTTGATAAAATGTGGGTTTGATTACAGTTGCCATATTCACAACTAAGTATGTGCAGAAGATCCATGCGTTATTTTATGAGCGGATATATTGCACATGCCAAGGATTTAAAGAGACGCAAAGAAACCATGGCCGACTGATTCACAGACATATCTGACATAGGACTGATTCACGCATCGGCACGGAATAAGTCCCGCATGCGTGGCTACAAGAACAAAACTCTTAATGCAAATAAGCTGCACACAGACTATTAATGTACAGTATGAGCGTTTTTCTTAAGTTAGGACTGATTCACAAGTGCGAGTGCCTTGCGGGACCAACCATATGCATGGAAGGCCCTCTACCACTCTTAAGTTGATTTACGTATAGCTTGGTGCTTGCCTATGCTTCTTGTTTATATGTTTTTTATGCCATTAGACCTATAACACTATAGAAAACATTTTTATGTAATTTTTTTTAAATATTTTAAATTTTAAAAACATATTTAATTAAAAAAAACAATAAAATAATGTTTAATAAAAAAAATTATAAAAATTATTTTATAAAATATTTGATTGGAAATTAACAATATAATAAAAAAATTTTTAAAAGTATATAAATAGCAATTAGTATATATTACATAGGTATCTCATTGTTCCAAGGCACATTAAGGGTTCAAATAATAGTCCAATCACAAAATTCAAATAATAGTCAGATAATTGTGTAAAATTTAATAAATAGAAGTTTTGAGTTGTTAATCGACATTTGCATTTAGTTGCAGTTAATTGAAAGCTTATTAACTTTTAGTACCTTGATGGCCTCCGTGTGATTTACAATAAGGAAATACATCCGCACTTAAAACCACACACCTAGAGAACCATCCATTATGTGGCAGTAACGAGACTGGAGGTGTGGTTAACTACATTTTGTAGCATTGGTGAATCGCTCTTATGGATCTCATCCATGCGTATAATTAGGTACATTTGCATTATACTCTTAAGCACTGGTAATTACCTTCATTTAAAACCTATAAATTTCCATTAATTTCTATATTTTTATACCACCACTTCTAAATGTTCACTTTGACCACTGATATACACTATATTTTCTACTATTGTAAGTCTTACTGCTGAAACTACACATTGTTGTATATGACATTATGAAGCATAAGATTGAATAGATTTTTAATACTGCTTGTTAATTTGTAGGAGGTGTTATATTTCTATTACTTTTTAAAAAGTGAAATATGTTTATTCATTTAGTGGAAATCTAGCCTTATTTATTCTTGCTGAACCTTATTGCCCATTGCCCATGTAGTCTTTATACTGAATTTGGATCCCTTCTATTTTCACTGAGTCCAGAGCATAGTCTATAGCAGGCTCCAGAGCAGTATCTTCTTGACAGACAGACAGACAGACAGACAGAAAGACAGAAGTAATAGGCATTGTCTTTGCTTCATTCTTAGCAGGTGGAGAAATGAAATGTAAACAGAATACAGCCCACAATTTCATATGGTGAGTATCACAGTGGTGCCAGTACCCAACATGGTTAGGGGACTCTTCCCTCCCCATTCTATTCTGCAGAAGTTTTTGCTATACAATCAACTTTTATTCATTGGCAGGTCAGTTGGCATTAGCAAAAGAGCAGAAGAGAATCTTTCTTCTTGCACTAGCTCTGTTACACGCCATACCACATTACTCACATTCCCTTTAGACCTCTAAATTTCTACAAATCTCAATATCTATCTTTTGTGGGCCACTACAATGAATGGAGAGCTTACCAGTTGGCCAAGACTATTTGTTAGATAAGAGAAAACCGAGCACTGTTTAAAGTTTACAGGTTACAGGTTTAAAGGTTACATAAACGACCGACTGGGCCTCATTTTACAATAGTCTTGTATGCGGATTAATCTGGAAGTATGCAAATAAGGGCAGGTTTATGATTGGTTGGGGTGTGTGGGGGGTCATGACCAAGTCTTTATAAGGTGTTGGTGCTTGTTGGCTGTCATCCATTTTGGAAATTGTTACCCTGCCTCCCTCCCTTTGTTGTAGGATGCATATTAACATGCACTTTACCTTCTACAGTTGGGGCATAGGTTTGCAGTAGAGGTGTTGTGTCACTGTGTTTTATTACTGTTGGCGCATTTAAGCAAAGATTGGGAGAAATGTCTGGTTCAGAGGTGCACCCTTCGAAGAATATTAGGCCGTCTGTCTTGTGACGGGGCCTCGTTTGCCTCCTCAGTTTTATACATGAGGTGTGCACATGAAGAGTTGGAGCCGGAGGTATTGGGGGAAGGTGGGGTTGCCATTTATTTTGATAACCAATTGTTATCATGTTAAGTTCCAGTTGTGACACACACCTGCTATTTGCAACCGAGCTCAACCCTACATTTTATAGTCTTTACAAATAAAATTCCATTAATTTCATTCATTATATTAATAAACTTATGTCCCCTTTTAAAAATCCAATAAAGTATCAGTCGTTGATCGTTTATGTGTTTTATTTTACTGTATTCTTTTTCTTTTTTTACTGAGTTTTCTTTTTACCTTTCCTAAGTCCATCGCAACTACATAATTGTATTCATATTTCAGCTGCCTCACAATTTTTCAAGTTGTTTTGCAAAAAAATATGAAATGTATCTTGGCTGCCACCTTAATGTCACCTTATCATATACTGCATGCATCAGATAGGAACTTAAAAATATTCTGTAACTTATACATGCAATAGTCCAGAAGACTTAAAACAGATGTGTTTTCCTTTCTTGTTTTATATCGGATTTTTATAATTATGAAGGAGAAGGAAAATAAATAATATTTAATTGATATTATTTTAATCTTGTTATTTCTCCATTTATCATTATTACTTGGTTCTTAAAGCAATCTGGAAATATAATTTGTTTTTTGACCACACATCTATTTGTACTTACTTTCCTGTGTTACTTTATTACGTAATCAATGTATTAAGAAATATAAATGCAATATATTTCCTGTTCACTTAAAATATTAGATTTCACACTAACAAAGTTACAAACTTTGTGTTTTATTGTTTTAATATTCTTAATGTTCTAGGCTATATCTACATTTTTTTAGTAGTATCAGTTTTACTATTTGGATATTGCATTATATTTTTCTTCAATTAAATGCCCTAAAACTGTCAGTAAAGAAATTGTTCTATACTTTAATGACTCATTAGTTTTTCCAGTTCCAGGTCCATCAACTCAGAAACTGTTTTAAAGACAATGACAATATTTCCTACATGTGGGAATCATTCAGTTTGTTGCCACTTCTGAGCGTTTGATCATGTATGGTCATGTGAAAAGACATATCAACAAGACAGACAACAGACTCCCTCTCATGATTCTGACTTTTAATTAGTCAGTTTTTATTTGAGGATCCCATAGGTAGCCTCAGGACTAATTGCAACTGCAAATGTACAGAGAAAGCCACCAGTAGGCCAGAGAGGGCAAGAGAGAAGGTGTTGATTAGAATTACAAACGGCAGAAACAAAAATAGAAGACATTATAAATATTCTGTGAGACTTGAGTATGAACTTCTGTCTCCAAAATGGGTTACGAAGTTCAATAAAATAATATAGTTACTTCTGATTTTAAAACAAGACTAACTAGAATTTCTTGACTTTGTCCTACAACATATACTGTAATATTTTTTTACTTGATCAATATTACTTTTTAAAAATAAAGGCAGGATAAAAACTTGAACCAGATGCAACTATTTGGGAAAAAATAAAATAATAGTAAAAAAAAAAAAAATGAAAGAGAAACTTCATAAAGAAATTTGCATATCAGAAATTTGCATAAGAGAAATTTGCATAAGTCCCCTTAAACATTACAGCTGCACATGCTTGCGGCAGATGTTAAACTACTGATCCCATAGCGTACAGCACTCAGTTCCGTATACTAGGGAGGAGGGGCAGCCCTTAAATTCCACATGCCTATTTCCTGCAAGAGTGCTGTTATGCAGATAGAAGTATTAAGGAGTTTCATCTTTGGCAGAGCTTATTTCCGCTAATCACACCATTGTGCAACCATTAAACAACTTCTCTCCTGGTCTATTAGTGTTGGAGAGTCAAGGAGTCCTTAATCATTACAAGGTAATCACTACAAGATATATAGACACATCTGTTTTAATAATAAACATATTTTTCTTTGTGTACTTTAATCTACATACCACTTAAAACAGGGTTTATGAGTTTTAAGATAAAATATCATTTATATCACCAGTGAGGCGATGTGATTTAAATTTTTTATGTTTTTGCATGCAATATTCAGACACCATCTTCTGAGTAGTCAAACAAATACACAGTGTTCATGAAATAAAATAAACAAATTCCTGGCTTGTCCATCTATAACTAATACATAAAGACAATCTCTTTCTAAATTGGTAAGACCTAATGTCCCACTTACAACAAAACACAACACAATTAAGCTTACCGGTGACCCAGGATTTGAGAGACTCTGGAAATGAAGTCTCACGCCTTATTACAGCCTGACACAGGCAATGTAGTAATTAGCCTACTTATAGGGTAGGGGCTCCAAAGTATATGGAACCTCTCCTCTCTCTCCATCCACAACCCTAGGAACCTTTACTCCAGCTATTAACACAGCCAAACAGGCAACAACAACTTTACCTGGGATTAAAAAAATGTATAGGATATGTAATAAACTTGGTTTACTTTAGTGAATGTTCCTGAAATTGCTGTACATAAATAATTCCTATAGCACATTTTAATCTCAATGAAGGAGTTTTGGTTGCATGAGAATGTGAAACATAATGCTTAATAATACTTCATACACACAATCCCATAAATCATATAAAAGTACCTGATATGAGCATCAGGTTCGACGATTGGACTGTGTATGAATATCCATGTTACATACAATATTGTATTTAAGGAGTGCGGCTGCTACTTGGTCCAGAGGAGAGGAGAACCCATGACAGCTGCTGGAAAGTTATTTATAAACAGCAATCAACACTTATAGACTTATGATAATGACAGCTGATGAAGCTGATGATATAGACTGATAATAATGCAATGACAGCTGTCCATGCATGTACAGATGGAAGAAGGTGGACTCGCTATGGGGCCCTGATTTCTTTAGTTCCACTCTAAATATATTGGTACAATGGGCCTGATCCAGAACTACGCTTCAAAACGATTTTACGCGTGGCGGAGACGTAAAATCGCTGTTTAGAACGCACTGCGCATGCGCACCATAGAAAATACGCACATTCACGTAGCGTAATTGTAAACGTATGGGCCATTCACGTATGTGTCACGTAAATACTTACGTGTGGGCGTGCCAATTTTACGTGAGTCAACAAGACGTTCCAATTACGTGAAGTAGGTGGAGGTTTGTAGTTAAAGTGTACAGTATGGGCGTGCTAAGCGGCGTACGTTTATACGTCCGTTAGCGGACGTACGCTGTTACGTGTGAAAAAGTTAAGGTAGGGTTTGGGAAGCGTATCTTGACAAAATACGTCCGTGCAAGGGGTGTGCCGTGGGGAGTGTAGCGAACTTACGTGCACGAAAATATGCTCCACGAATAAACGTACGGCACACGTAGTTCTGGATCTACCCCAATGTCCCATATGCTTCTTCTGTCTTCTTTTCTGAATAGCATCTTCTCCCAGACATGTCGGCTTGTGTGTATGCTCAATATGTCAAGCGATCCATCACATATTCTTTCATATGACACAGCGCCAGCCACACCGTGCATGCAGTATAACACGTTATATAAATATTAAAAATGATGTGTACCACGCTGGGGTTTGCCAAAGACCTAAGGCAGTCAAAGAGTTAACACTGCATCAAACTGCCTCAAAATTGTGGGTCACAACTGCTCTGAAAATCACAGCACTGTGGCCATAATATAAGGCAGTTTTCCTAAAACATAATAGCAATTGAGATGATCTTTTATTAAGCTTTTCATTTTCAGTGGGTATTGATACTGACAACACGTACCAGTAGGAAGATCTCCGACAATTAATATTGACTGTAAAATTCATTTTACTAAGTGGGCTTATTTTGTGATGAGAAACAATCAATGTATCTTCAGCAAGTGAGTGATGAATTGTATTTTGTTATCAGTGAATAATTAACTTGCACACAGGACAATTATCTATAATGATAGTCGGTTATATTATTTCAGATGACAGATGAAAGAGCTCAGTTTCCAAATAAATCCAGTTATGGATTTACTTTCCAAGTGATAGGTTACATTTTTCTACCTACATAGTAAATATGTATGTGGCTTTCTGTGGAGAACACTTATTCCTGCACTTCCCCAGTAGCAAAATCTTTATTCACTGAAACACGCAGCACTCACTATACTTCCAGTGTCCACGTCTATCTGTTCAATATAATCCCATCACTAGTTAGGCTTGCACTTTGACCTTATGTCTTTCCCCAGGGAAGCTGGTTAAGGGTCATGGCCTATGTCCGGAGAGAGTCATTGCGGATGTAATGACCAGTGGCAGGCCACAAAGGTTCTGTTGAAACACAAAACAGCGGCAGCTTTTTTGTCAGATGGAAGCTGCAATTGCCTCAGGGCTTGGCTGCAAATTCTAATTAATGACATCATACCTTTAGCCTCTTCCCAATTGTGACTTATTTGTGTAACCAAGCTTCATTTTATCAAAGAATAAAGTAATCTAAATCAAATAAATAGCTGAACAATGTGTAGAGTCAGTGTCATTTGTGACAATTGCTTTTAGATCTTGCTATTTAAAATAGAAAACAATATTTTATTTAATGTTTTGCTTGAGTGGGTTTTGCACAATAAACAATACATTACAAGCCCACAATTCCCCATCAATAAGAACACTAGATAAGACACAGCTAGAGATATGGGACAGTGTTCACACTTAAGCAAGTGCTGCTTTTTCCCTGCGTATATTTAGGATCGGTTAAACTGCGCATGTGTAGTAACATTTTTATGCAAGCTACGTCCATTGGGCACGGACTTCAATTCGTGAGATACGTACGAAGGGGCATGCCGATAGGAAGTTAATAAAAACGGGTGGGGGGGGGGGCATTTAAATGGCCTTTTAAGGATGCGGTTAAGAATGTACGCACGTACTTAAGCACATTTATACGCACAGAGAGTTAAGGTTGTCCGATGGTGTCTGTTAAAATCCGTAAGTATGAGGAGAGTGTCATGGGAGTTGCCTTGCCACTTAGGCGCATATTTTTGCGAATCCGTGCGTACTTATTTTACTCTTAAGTGTAATTACGGTCCATGAACTATTAGCACATGCTGTTAAAGATTTCCAGATACATTCGTGAGGTCTTAGTTGTGACTAGACTCTATATAGTAACCAGTCTGTAAAAGAAATAAAGCATCCCAACAATAAAACAATCACACTAATAATAAACATGATTCTTAATATTCTTTTCTAGGTTTTAAATGGGTATTACATTCCTAAGCACTGTTCTTATAACAGACAGAGTTCACTGAATAGGGGACATCCCTGTCACAGACAGCAAATAGTAGTTTAATCCTGGTCAGAGGTGAGTAAAAGGAACTTTGACAAACAAGTGTTACTCTGGAAGCTCTGTTATAGAAAGCCAGTGTGTGTGTGTGTTTGTGTGTGTGTGTGTAAGTGTTTGTTTTCGTGTGCGCTGTCCAGCAGCTGAAGCCTGACAGCTGCATTTAAATAATAAAATGAAGAATGTAGCCATCAGTATACAGTAGCACAGACCCTCTAGTCCTGGATCTAATAATGCTAGGAAAACAGAGGAATCGTGTGTTGTTTTTGTTTCACCTTCACCTTTTGGTAGCATTTAACTAACAGTAAAGTGAAAATAAATGGGCATAACTACATAACTATTAACTCCAAAAGAAAGAAGCATAAAAATGTTTCCATAAAAAGACCTATAGAAAACTGATAGCTTGGGTGAAGCCTATGAGGTGGAATCCTGCAAACAAAAATGTAATCCATAGAAACATTTTAGGGGCAGACAAATGGAAATTGATATATATATAAATATAAATATATATATAAACACCAGGCTGTTTTTGCAGGAAGTTCCGTGCGTATTTTTAGTATCGGATGAACTGCGCATGCGTAGTAATTAAATTTACGCTATCTACTTTTATTTTACGTACGGAAGTCCATTGTGAGTCGCACTTGGGAAAATACGTACGGAGGGGCGTGGTTGTAAGCCGTCCAGAGGAAGATACGTGAAAGTGGGTGGGGGGAGGCATTTAAATAACCATTTGGGGGCGCGGTGAGGGCGCAGGTAGTTAGATACGCATGTACGGAAGTATTATACACACGGAAATGCACATATAAAGATAAGGGTGCTCGTGGCACTCATACAACCCGTCCGTGTGAGGGGAGTGTCGTGGGTGTTGCCTTGCAACGTCTGCGCGTATATTTGCAAACTTTTCGCTGACGGATCTCTGAATCCGGTCCAGATACATACACGTAAAAGGCTATTAACATATTATAATGTATTCAGCAGAAATGACCAGCATACCCATTCAGAACTCATTACAACAGTATGTAGAGGAAAACGGCTGTGATCTTAATATATATATATACTGATATATACTATATAGATATAGACTGTGTTTCTCAAAATAGATATGATATTATAGCCTGCGCCCCCATACTGAGGCCCCCATACACCAGTCTATATCCGGATTAAATCAAACAGGTTCTTGATGAAATTACTACTTATCAACTATACCACCACAAAAAGAATTACATGGCAACTAAAAACCAACAAAGCAGCCTATACTACCATGAAATCATCTAATGGTTATAATCCAAACCCACAGCTGTCATGATAGTGACCGTCTCCACCATAGCGCCAAGCACAGGGTGCATCCTCAGCATTGGAAACTAAGGTACTGATTACCAACGTTTTGCATATGCCACACAGACACTGATCCCGAACAGTTAGTGTCTGCCCTGGTATACTAGCAAAGGAACTTACAGACATTCACTATTGCTTCACTCAAACGGGACCCTACCTGCATACCACAGACCTCTGACACGTTATAAGAGGTCAACGTCTTATATTGCCAGCAACAGTACATGCTCATCACTGAGGCAAATAGTGTTATTAGATGAGCATATTGTGCTATATATATTATATATTATACTCCACTTAAGAGTCCATTGGATTCAAGACTAACAGAGCTTTTACTGATTCAAAACAATAAAGATATTACTTTTTAGCCATACACTGTCTTGTGTATTTGTCCGATGTGCATATTGTATTGTATATTGTGTGTATATTTTTGTTGTCAGCGCGTAGATTACCCTATTGCTGTACCCAATCACCATTTTTTAAGGTCTGGTAGCCCTTAACTTATCTACAGCAGCAGACACTTCCCTAAATACCCAGGCAGCGCAGGCAGATCTCCCTATCAAATTGTCATGATAGTGAGGCCCACTGCTAGTAGATCTAGGCAAAGTTTTTTCTCTAGAATCCGATTGCATCAAAATCAGAAGTCTACATCATTATTATATGTGTCATTCAATATTGCTACTATCAGGGGACCAGATCCAGACTTGCACAGGTGCATACACACACAGCAGTCTTTGTGTATCTCATTTGTGGGATCCAGAGAAGCAGTTTTTTTTACACAATGGGTTCCTTACGGTGGGGCAGGAGCAAGCACGAGCAGGAGGGATTGGCCACTGAAGTTTTACAGTAAGGGCACGCTTTACTTACACTGCCCTATCCAGACTTCTGCTCCATCTACAGTTTTAGTGGGAACATATCATATACATATTTAAAGTTAGGGTCCTCAGCTTGAAATTCCAGCATGAAGGGAGTGGCTTTCCATGCGAAAGGCTAGATCGAATGGGAATCTGGTGCTGAGTTCCAAATGCATTCTGGATCCAGTCCATAGTAACTTCTTTATTAAGAGGAAGGGCTAAATACTGGTCATTTCTTTCCCAGTTACAAATGTGCAAATTTAAACACCATGGTGGCAAGAATTAGTTCTGGTATAACTTACCAACTTTAATTCAGACTGCTTACACATGCACACACATGCAGGGGCAGATTGGGAAAATAAAGTGGCCCTGCAAAATATTCTGGAAGAGGCCTCGTGTTGGTGGGACCAAAGAAACTCTAGGAGGGGTCAATCAGAAAGTAGTGCTCTCCAGATAGATAGATAGATATACACACACACACACACACACACACACACACACATACACACACACACACACACACACACACACACACACACACACACACACACACACTCTTGTACCTGTTCATAGAGTAAGCAATTAGCAGCCCCACAGAGACAGGAAAGCAATTGGCTGCCTGTTGCTCTGTAGCAATGGCTGGGACTGCCCCCTGGCAACTGTTAACTGATATTTCCTCCTGTCTCCTGGCTGACGGTCATTGAGCAGCTGCTGTCCCAATTCTGATTCTGTACCGCACAGGCCTTTCAGGTGAAGTGTGTTATTGAGAGGCCTCCACAGTACAGGACCTGTACTAAACAGGACACAGCAGCTGCTGCTGATCTGCTGACACACACACAAAAAAACATTTTTACATTTGTTGAGGTGGCCTCCGGGCGGCCTCATGAGGGTACCAGCCTACCAGGAAACTTCCCTTTAAGGCCTTGTGAAGAGAAGAACCTTGTGCTTCTTAAATGTGAAGAAATAAGAAATGAGCTACTACTCATGCATACCATTTAGGTACGTAGATTGAGTATGTGTGGTCTTTAAAGACTGCACGTATTTTAGGAAATAGAAAGAGGCGTGCCATGACAGCCTCAGGGAGTGGGAAGAGGGAGGTATAAAAAGCCGGGGAGGGCGGGATAGGGGTAAGAATGTTTGTATTCTTCTTCTTAAGAAGGAGAATACAAACGGGAACGTAGGGAAGCCCTAGGGAACTCTTAAGTGTCCTAGTTCTTAAAAAAAGGGGGAGGTGATGGGGAAGGAAGCTTTAAGATAGGTGCGGATATGCTTAAAGCTTTCCTATCTGTGAATACGGTTCTTAATGGTTGCAGACAATGGACCTGATTCACACTCATGCCCAGAACATAGAGCTATGCATGAGATCCAGATGTTACGCAAGGAAATCCATTAAGCACGGACTTCAACTCTGTTCTTAGTGAGATAAGTACGAAGAGGCTTGCCAGTCCTCCGTAAGAAGAAAGTTAAGAAGAGTGGGACAGTGGACCAGATCCAGAGCTACGCTTTTTACTATGCTGCGTACTTATGCTAGCATGCCCTCGATGCACTCCCCTCGGCACACCACTCTCATGTACGTATTTTGTCCGCCTTACGCTTTCCAAACCCTACCATAACTTTATGCTGCATAACCACTAGCGGACGGACTTCACACAAGTAACTAAATGCAAATAAAAATGCCCATACTGTATGATTTAAATGCTTCACCCCGCCTTTGAATCATAAATACGGGTGGCGTATGGCTGGCACGCCGCTTCATAAGTTGATACGCTACTGATACGTGTCTGCCCCTAAGCTATGACTTACTTGGCGTAACTACTGACGTGCGCATGCTCCGTAAGTACTAATGTGTGAATTTATGCTAGCGGCTAGCGTAAATTCACTCGCGGACGTTGTTCTGGATCTACCCCATTAAGGGTACACAGTACTTAAGCAATTTAAGCTCAGACAATACACTTGAAGACTTAAAGTAGCCCTAGGGACGCGGAAGTCAGCTAAAATCCATAGGAACGATGGGAGTGTCATGGGAGTTGCCTTGCCACTTAGGTGCGTATTTTTGCAAATCTGCACATACTTGTTTCATTCTTATCTGTGAATCCGGACCAGTGTGGCTCTCCTGCATGTACAGAACAAATAAAGGGCTGAATCCAGACTTAAGTAAGTGCTTGAAATGAGTTATTCCTGGGCTAAACCATGTTGAATGCAGGGGGAGTCAAGTTAATTGTATTCTTTGCATGTAGGGATATATATTTGAATTGCTTACTGCACACAGATACTGACCAGCTTTACTATCACACAGGGCTGGATCCAGACTTAAGTAAGTGCTTGAAATTAGTTACTCCTGGCCTAACTCAACTCTAATACTGTTTGCAACAGATGAAATATGACTCCCCTGCAATCAAAATGGTTTAGCCCAAGAGTAACAAATTTTAAGCACTTACTTAAGGCTGGATCCAGCCCAATGTGTGTAATATGATCCTTCATTATATGATTTACAAGGATCAGAACATATGTGGTAGTTCTTATAACTGTCCTAGTTCTTTAAAAAATAATAATGCCAAGAACAGTATTTAATATTATACTTTAAAACTTCTTCCGGAACATTAATTAAATATTGAAAATGATGGGCGATGGTACAGTCTCCTCACACACACCACACACACTGCAGCCGCCCCTCTCCTGCCACTGGCCGGCGTGCTCCCAGGAGTACATGTAACAGTCCGTCTTCTGCCCTGCCACCTTAGAACATTCTTCATTCATCCCTGCATTCTGTCTGGATTCCTTTAATGCCTCCATATGAGTCACCTAGCACGCCAGCCCAACTAATCCTGCTCCTCACCCAGTCCCAGATCCAAAATGATGGCTAAAAAACAAATTGTATTGGTATCCCTGTACATGTGTCATACAATGTATATGTATGTCATACATGTGTTATACAATGTGTATGTGTACCATACATGTGTCTGTGTCATATAATGGGCTCCTGAGATGGAGAAGCCAGCACAATCCCAGGGCCCCTCACTCACCATTTTCTATTTCCTGGACCCCACCAGCACAATGTTCCCCAGTAACCCGGAGGGCAGCGCAGTGTAGTCCAAGGGGCGCAGGACTACAGGGCTGACAGGAGGCAAAGCTTATTGCGGACACTGAGCCCTCAGCTTCACCTCACAGGGTGCTTTGAGGTGCCTGGCCGGTCCCCCGGCACAGTATTCTAAGTGTATCTTCTCACACTCTTCGCTCCAACCCCTCAAGTGTCAGGGGAAGGAGTGCTTGTGCTCGCTACAATATACATCAGTCAGGAGGAGGCAGAAGATAATGTACAGAATCACCGACAGCACCAGTGTGGTGTCTGTGACCCAGTCCCTGGTCCACTATTCCCCTGTAGCAACACACACTCTGTCACAAGGGATTTCCTACAACCGCCTGACAGCTGCTGCCAAAAGGAGCAGACGCTACCGAGCATGCGTATAATGGTGAGGGGCAGCATTAGCTTTTCATATACATAAATTTAGCTGTTTCAGCTGCAGCACTGCTATTAACTGGTAACTTACTATACCATTCTATCTGTAAAATAAAATGCACAAACATTTGTTACACACATTTGCAAATATATTATAACCAACAACTTATCAAGGCCTTTCTGCCTTTTGAGGGCCTCAATGGGTACCTCCTAAAGTGAGTAAGCTCTCCATTTAAAAACACATGATATATAGGGACACTTACTGTTAGATTTAAAACAACCACAGCAGAAAGACCTTTCTAGTGGGTATGGGTCCCTGCATAGAAAATCTGATTTTCAAAAAAATCAGATTCCTCCCAGCCAGTTGCAGACACAACTGCACTTACCATGTCAGGAGTCATCTGTCAGTAATGGCCGCTCTCCAACCCTCCAAAGGTGACACTCCCAATAGTGGCAGCCTTCTGCTCAGTCTCCATTACAGCATGTGTGCTTGTTCTTGTCTGGGATTAGGCATCTGCTCCATTACCTTCTCTAGTGCATGGGCGTCGCCATCTTGCCTCCTGTCAGGTGATTCCCAACAGCCACTCAGATACTCCTCTGCAGCACAAATGATTGCTCCAGCCAATCTGTGCACTGGGCGGGCTATTTAACCCTGTGCACAGTCCACGCATTGCCAGAACAACTTGGTCTTCAAGGTACCTAGTTGTCTTGCATCCTGATCTGCCTGTTGTGTATCCAGTCCTGTATGCCTAGCATCCTGACTTGCCTGCCTTGCATCCAGTTCTGTCTGCACTACTGCTTTCAGCATTGCCTGCATTCCAGTCCGGTCCAGCTGCCTGCACTCCAGTCCGGTCCAGCTGCCTGCACTCCAGTCCGGTCCAGCATTCCTGCTATTTAAACCCTGTGCACAGTCCATGCATTGCCAGAACAACTCATTCATTCAAGGTGCCTGGCTGTCTTGATATTGCATCCTGACTCCTGATTCTGTCTGGTGATCCTGCAACCCTGACCTGTCTGCCTTGCATTGCTGCACCGCTGATCCCAGCATTACCTGCATCTCTGCTTCTGCATTACTGCTACCCTGATCTTGCATACCTGATCCTGCAATCCTGCTCCTGGTTATACTGCAGTCCAGGTCCAGAGGTCCAAGTCTGGTCCAGTGTCCTGCAGTCCAGGTCCAGAGGTCCAAGACTGTTCCAGTGTCCTGTAGTCCAGGTCCAGAGGTCCAAATCCGGTACAGTGTCCTGCAGTCCAGGTCCAAAGGTCCAAGTCCAGTAGTGTCCTGCAGTCCTGGTCCAGAGGTTCAAGTCCGGTACAGTGTCCTGCAGTGCAGGTCCAGAGGTCCAAGTCTGGTACAGTGTCCTGCAGTGCAGGTCCAGAGGTTCAAGCCGGTACAGTGTCCTGCAGTCCAGGTCCAGAGGTCCAGCTGGCTCAGCCATCCGGTCCAGCTTGCTCAGCTGTCCGGTCCAGCTTGCTCAGCCATCCGGCTCCAACCCATCCACTCCTACTGTCTGGTCAGCCCAGTTTCACCAAAGACTCTTGTAATCGTGCCTTTGTATTTATGATTGTTTATACGCAAGTCACCTAATAAACCATCCACTTTCCATCTGCTCAGTCTTCCTTGGCCTCGGATCCCAAGACAGGTCCACAAAACCAAGAGTTCGTGACACTGAGATTTCGATTGCTATGCCTCGATGAGGCATAGCAATCGATCCGCGGAGCACCGAAAGCTCCGTTCTGCTAAACTGTAATTAAAAATAATTCCCTAATTCTAACCCTAATCCTCCTTTCCTGGCAGCCTGACCCTAATCCTCCCTCCACTGCAGCCTGACCCTAACCCTACATCTACCACAGCCTGACCCTAACCCTCCCTCCCCTGCAGCCTGACCCTAACCTTCCCTCCCCTGCAGCCTGACCCTAACCCACACAGATAGTTTACTCACCTGTTCCAGGTCCGGCGATAGCAGCGGCGAAGGGATATTGCAGATGGCGGAAGGATAATGGTAATTGCGAAAGTGAATGGGTAAAGTATGCTGAACGGCATACTCACCGATTCATAAAAAAAAAGTAAAAAGCGGTAAGTATTCGAAAATGGGGCATTTAAAAAGGAACTTTCGGATGTCCCATTTTCTGCAATAAGATTTTCATACCGGAGAGCGTAACCGCTTTCTAGTGGCTGGTGGCCTATCAAATATTTGCAAATGTATGTAACAAATGTTTTTGCATTATAATTTACAAATAGAAGGGAATAATTAGTCACTAGTTAGTGGCAGTGTTGCTGGGGCATTTTCTTTCCATTGTTTCTGTTAAAGCAGATTACCCCTGCCTTCATGCAACTGTCTGTATTAACCTATAAATTGATTTGAGCAGCCACCATTTTGTGTATTCAGCTTAACAATGGGAAAACTGTTGGTCCCTCAGCTAGATTAGGCTTTCACATATCGCTGTTTTCAGCTAGAGAATTTCTAAGTTCTATGGAAGCGCACTAAGTAAATATTATAAACCTATTTACAGCTGAAACAGCAAACAATTACCACTGCGAATAACACAATATTTATTCACAAATTCTCATAACATTTAGTGTAAATGACTCCCAACATTTGAGAATTGGAAAGAGGTCCAAAATTTTGCGGCCTGGTAGAGGTGGGAGGTGTCTTGTACCACCCAGTGGGTGTGTCTGGAGAAAGTGAGTGTGTCTTGCACAGCTCAGAGAGCAGGTGTAGTGCCTGTCCCTTTTATTAATTCAGCAATTCATACGTCTGTCCCTTTTTAATAGCAATTCATATGTCTGCCCCTTATTATATGTCCAGCCTACAGATGTCTTCCCCTTATCATATGTCCAGTCTCCATTTGTCTTCCCTTATAATATGTCCAGCCTCCATATATCTGCCCCTTATTATATGTCCAGCCTCCATATATCTATCCCCTGTTTTTATGTCCAGCCTCCCTGTCTTCCCCTTATAATATGTCCAGCCTCTATATATCTCCCCCTTGTTTATTTGTCCAGCCTCCATGTCTGTACCTTGGTTATTTATTCTCTCCCACTCTCTCTCTCACAGTCACATGGTGCAGCAGTACTGGTAATACAGAATGGCAGTGACCATATATGTTAGGTCACTGCCATTCACAGTAAGAGATTTGGTCCTACAGGGCTCCCGTAGGAGCCTTGTATTACCAGTACTGTTATGTGAAAAAGACCTGCCGCATAT
The DNA here is from genome assembly GCA_011038615.1 of Limnodynastes dumerilii. Classification (NCBI taxonomy): domain Eukaryota; kingdom Metazoa; phylum Chordata; class Amphibia; order Anura; family Limnodynastidae; genus Limnodynastes; species Limnodynastes dumerilii. Next base: position 124,738 of record WWET01000348.1, read on the forward strand.
TTAGAATGAGCTAAAAAAAACAACAACTTTGTCCTGAAAGTCTGCTCTTTTGGGACAAGTTGTAAAGCAGGTGGGACAGCGGGACAGTCTATCGAATGCGGGACTGTCCCGTTGGAATCGGGACATTTGGGAGGTATGATATGGGTCTAATTTCATCAGAGTTATAATTATGTACTACCTTTAGCATTCTGCTTACCACATAAATAAAAACAAATAGGTCTGATTCAGAGTTAGCAATGGCAGGCGGCATACACACCATGCATAAGTCGCCTGTCAGTGCGTACTTCGCATCTGTCCAATGCAGAATTCCGTGCGGATTTTAGTCTCCGCACAGGGGATGCATTGTGTGTTGACATTGGTATTTAAGTTGTACAGTAAGCCCTTATGTACGATCCAGTATTTCACACAAACAGAGATGCGTATGGAAAACTTAAGGTAGGGTCCAGGGCTCAGAAATACATTTCGC
>WWET01000348.1:125233-143140 GCA_011038615.1 Limnodynastes dumerilii
AGGAATGCCAAGGGAGTGTCCACATTCCACATTAGTTATACCTTATGATGGAATGGTAACTACAGTATTTATGTGGCCACATGATTATTTTATATTTATGGGGGCACATGATTATTAACTGTTTATGGGTCAACATTATTATTAAATATTTATGCAGGCACATTATCTATGGCGTGGCATTCCATTAACACATTAACATGCCATTAACACTTAGCATGCTGCCACTAATGGTACTAAAAGTCACAGCATGCCCTGCGACATAGGCATGCTGTGCCTTCTAGTACTATATGTAAAAGCATGTTTAGGGTTAATGGCATGCTGCACTAAGCTTTTTTTTCATGAGAAAGGCCATTTTTATCATTTTTATTAAAGATTACTTTTTGTGTTTTTTTTCAAAGTGAGTGTCGATTTACATCAAATCAACACTCACAAGTGGCGCATTTGAATGCCCATGAATTTATAGAGCGATGCTTAGTAAATTTGGTGATTTATATCTTTTGCCTTTTCAAAATTGCCATGACGTTCTTAAATATGGCAATTTTGAAAAGTTAGTATCTTGGATAATTTTATGGCAATTTTGCTTTATTAAATCACTAAATTGGCTTTAGTACATCCAGCCCTAAATCTACATGTGTGATTGTTTTGATATCTTGTTTATAGATTGACTTAAGTTTTACAAAAAACATTGTATTTATTACATCTCATAATTTCTCTTTAGTCACTGATTGTATTATAAATTTAAGGAGGTTTTACAACCAAGGATAGAATCATATTCCCAAACAAACGATCTTAAAAGATTGAATTGATTTCTGGAAACTGTTTGTCAAATAGTTGGTTTATTTTTAAGTAAAAACTGTTCAGTTTTTATTTTCGATCTGAAAGAAAAATATTTGTCAATAATTATCGATAGTAAATGATTTATAATTGGTATGAAATACTCAATTTTACAACTGCTGCTTTGACTAGTATACAAATACTAAAGACAACGGACACTTAAGTGTGAAATAAGTATGCACGGTTTAGCAAAAATACGCACCTAAGTGCAAGGCAACTCCCATGACACTCCTCTCGAACCTACGGATTTTAGCTGACTTCAGCCACCATAGGGCAACCTTAACTCTCCGTGCGTATATTTGTGCTTAAGTTGCTTAAGTACGTGCATATATTCTTATCCCCATCCCCTTTCACGTAGCTTCCTACTTACGGTGGACTGGCACGTCCCTTCATATGTATCTCACTAAGCACGGACTTCAATTCCGTGCCTAATAGATTTCTGTGCCGAAATCCAACATACATTACGTAAAAAAAAGGTTACTACGCATGCGCAGTTCCTGAAAAATACGCACGGAAAAAGCTACTTACTTAAGTGTGAATACAGTCCAACATAACTGCTGAAATTCAATATTTGATTGCTTTATGCTAACCTACAAAAATGTATAGTATCAATAAGTATAGCATGGTATATAAGTATAGCATGGTATATAAGTATAACATGGTATATAAGTATAGCATGGTATATAAGTATAGCATGGTATATAAGTATAGCATGGTATATAAGTATAGCATGGTATATAAGTATAGCATGGAAGTATAGCATGGTATATAAGTATAGCATGGTATATAAGTATAACATGGTATATAAGTATAGCATGGTATATAAGTATAGCATGGCATATAAGTATAGCATGGTATATAAGTATAGCATGGTATATAAGTATAGCATAGTATATAAGTATAGCATAGTATATAAGTATAGCATGGTATATAAGTATAGCATATGGTCATGTTCAGTGAACCACAATGAAAAAAAATGATTTTACATATTTTGCCTGTAATATATCAAATTTAATATTTAACTGTTTTCCATTTTGTAAGTAATATCCCTTTAATGGAAATGTTGTCCTTATCTCCAGACATCATGGAGTCCCTGTTTGTATTCCCCACCCAGCTCTAAAGAATCTTTTAAAGCTTCCCTCTCAAACTCACAAACAAACAATTTGAAAAGATGTTACGATCGATCTCCGAGTTACTGGCTATGTCGGCAGGAGCCCATAATAGAATGATCTGGCCTGCGAGTCAAGTCCTTTAGGTGAACACTCAGACAAGGATGTCAATAATAATTCAATTGGCCACAGTCTGCAGTCACTTACAGCCTCGGAACAACCCCCCTCTGCCTTGCTTTCAGTGTGCAGCTCTTTAGGAATGAAAAGTAAGGGAATATACACATTTCGTTGATATTGCAAGGAGACACAATTCTGGCAGAATACCCTTAGGGTATGAAAAGTAAGGGAATATACACATTTCGTTGATATTGCTATTAACCCATTAAAACTTCCAAGTTGATGAGAAAGGGTTTGATGACAAACGCTCTAACCTTTTTTTTTATATAATATAAAAATCAGGTCACTATTTGTATGTTTTTCTCAGAACATCCAATCTCATTAAAGTAATATGAAATTATCATCAGTCATGTAGCTTAATAAGCACTGTAGACTGCAGGGTCATCAGCATCCTTTCCATAGTTATATCTATCTCTAGGGATATGTTTGCCTCTATGAAAATAGCTGAACATGACTTCTGCTGTATGTCAGGTGAAACCTTCACCATGGGAAAAAAGAACTATTCACAATAACAATTTTTTTCTTTAACAAATCTTTCGTCTTTGCATTGCACCCAATCAACTCGGGATACATTGTAATAACAGCGATCTTTAATGTTAAGTAAGAAAGTTAAACCACTGTGCAGTATAATGTTAAGGCCAATAGTTAAGTTATTGTGCAGTACATTTTTGATCATGACAGCACTTGCAGTACTTTGGTGTGTTCCTTTAACATATATATGTTCCTTGTACAGTTTGACCTTTGACCTTTGCCTCCATTACTTTGTAGTTTATGTCTACAAATATTTTGCGTTGTCTGACTGATAGCAACTTACATAACCAGCAACTCGCAGTGCGTTACAGGTTTTTCCATTCATTAATGTTTGCCCACACAAAGGATATGTCAGATTTAGATATTTTCTTTGAGCTCACTTGTTCATTGAAATGCTGGATCCTCAGTATGAAGTATTGTTATATAAAAATAAGGACATCATTTTTGTATGCATATGTCATACACTAATGCATAGCTTATAATATTTATACATTGAATTATCACAAAAAACTTAATTTATATACTGTATATGAGCAGAAAATGAATGCATTTACTATAGATAACCCAAAGTATATTAAACTGCATGAATGATTATGGGTAATCTAGAGGAGGGCAGGAAAGCCTAGTACGTTGGATAAACATGACGAAATGTCTCTCAAAACCCTAGGGACCTGTGTTTGTATTTTGTTAAAACTTAAGGGTGAGTTCACGGCACTTTTCTTCAATTAGAGGAGCTTCGCAGATTTACAAATCCAGCTATTTAATAGCTTGCAAAACAGTGATTTAGATTGACAGCACACTGCCACACGTGGCATTAATTAGGAGACTCAGCATTGCGCTAGATAAAGGCAGCAGGCAGAGAAGATGCAGTTGGGCTGCTTGCAGACATAGCACCCCCAAAGGGTCAGCAATCGACTCTAATGCATTGTGACTTTGGGAATCCCAAGGCGCCTTTCCCAAAAAGAGCAGTGGGTGCTGAATAATCAATCTGCCCACTTAGCAAGGAGACACAATTCTGGCAGAATACCCTTAGTGACACTGAGTTATTCATCTAAGGGTGTTAGATAATTAAGGCAAATATTTATATTGCAGAGAACCGCCATTTTAAATGAGCATGATCTACAATTTGTTCAATTCTATTTCCTCTGGCAAGTTAACTTTAAAGACAAAAATTCTATAGTAATAGTAATAGTAATTCTAGTAATAGTACATCCCAGTCAAATAGCTGTACTTCATGTTCAGCTAGTGTTAGTATAGTGATAAAGAAATATAGGGAGTTATAAACTATGATCATTTACAGGGGCGTCAAGAGATCAAGAGATTGTTTAGCAAAGCCCTCCCTTCCCTGTTGTTTTTAAGGCTTATATATAATTTTTATTATACAGGAGGTGAGAGAGAGAGAGATAGAAATAGATTGTCTCCTGTAAAATTTACATTTGACAGCCTCCTGTAAAAGAGACTTCACTTTCCTTCTTTCCTTCCCTAATGGCTCCTTTGTGGCAAAACGGCTGTAGGCTGTTTCTCTGGTAAATATGATGAAGACAAAACCTAAGCATTACACTTAAGTCATTGTGGACTAAATCCATACTTCCACTGTGCCAATTGCAGTAGCAATAGAGGTCGATATATCGTGCCGGATCCATGCTGGATCCTAAACTTCATACAAGCAAGGGAGGCCATTGCTCAAACGGAGTTATGCTCTGAGGACCCTACTTCAACATTTCAGCATCATCCCCACATAAATTGGGGATGATGCGGAAATGTGAATTCTTTGTATGGTCTGAAGGCAACCCTTACAGTACAATTGACATTCCTCCTCCTGTACACGGATTACTTAAATCTCTGGCCCACCCCTCCGTCAGAATACTTGCCAGGATTGATTCGGATCTTCTGGATCCAGATTTCTATCCTGGTCCCATGGAAGGACGTCACAGTACTAGAAGGTGGTGTTTTCCGATCATAGTGATTAAAAAAATTATCCTTGGCTTACATCTGGATCCATCTCTGTGTTAGGAGTGAGGCGGGAGCAAGAGCCAACTGCCACACTGCAAGTCTCTGTGATGCTAGGATTTCCGTTACACAGACTCATCAGTCTGCTAGGATTTCAGTTACAGAGACTCATCAGTAATCTGTTGGACGGTGATACTTACAGTACTTAAGTATCGCTGGCTGGCAAAACTATAGGACATACCCTGCTCTCCCCTAGACAATGCCCCCCTTAATCTTTTATTTATCATATGACAGTAACATTATTGTAAATTCAATAAGAAAAACTGTAGCAGGGAAACACAGAATATTTTCCTGCGAAGAGGTGATTCCAAGGTTCCTTTTAAAACTCTTTAACAGCATATTGTACTCTTTCAAGACTCTGGGAGGGTGATTCTATTTCCTGTGAGGATGCGTGAGGTTGCCTAATTTGCACGGTTTTGACCTCACTTTATGTTGTTGAAGCATATTTTGCATAGTTAAGCCAAAATTGAATACTAATACACATATTAAATACATGGCAGGCACAATAAAAAGCTATTCAATTGTTCAGCATCACGCTGATGTTGTAAACTAAAGGAATTCCATCCACAGATTTCTTAAGACCAGGAAATAGGGAGACAAATTTATCTCACCACTACTTTGATACACTCAGTAGAAAAACCAAGTAGTCCAGAATAAGTCAATCTGTATTTCTTTCTACAGAGAGATAAGGTTTGTTGCTCTGCAAATTGCAATTATCCACAAAATGTGCTGTATATTACTTATCAATAAATAAGTAATGCTTTGCATTGTATAATGGATACCACTATGAATATAGCTGTATGTCAGTAATCAGATGCTTTAGGTAATATATGAAAGTCATTGCAATGTTCTATGCAGTAACATAGCAATGTCATGATCACGGTATCTCTTATTAGTACTTTTGTTATGTGTTCTGTTCTCCCCTTGTCACTCTTTTCCTAGTCTTTCTGTTCTGGTGATTTGATTATTATCTCTTAGCTGTGTTTCTTTTCTGACCTCAGCACTAGGGACCTGATTCAGATAAAAGATTGCTTTAAGAACGCACGAAATAAAAAAGTCTGCACTTATGTGGCAAGTGCACCCCCATCACACTCCACGCAGACGGACAGAATTTAGCTGACTTCCACATGCCATAGCCCTGTCTTAACCTCTCTGTGCGTATCGTTGTGCAGACTTAGCGAACATTGATGTGCAAGTGCCTAACCACGAGCATGCTGTACAATTTAAATGCCTCCCCACCCACATTTAATATTCTCCCAGTATAGTAATGCCCTGTTGTACGTAGTTATGCACATGCGGAAATTAACTCCATACGTAGTGAGATCAGGTGTGTAACATCTTACACCCACATGCGCAGATTGCTAAAAAATGGCAATTTACGCATACGGCATGTGTTTGTTTGTGAACGTTATTAAGTCTGATACAGCCCTTGGTGTCTATTTAACTCTCATTCCCTGTGCACCTGGTGTAAGAGCAACATGTTTCCTTTGTCTGCTGATTACCGTCCTTGAGCTTGCTTTGGCTTCCTAGTTCCTGGTCGAGTCTCTTTTCTTTTGTCTGCAGTTTCTCCTACTGCTCCGGTTCCAGTATTCCTCGTTTCTCTGGTTCCTGCTCTCCTCATGCGTCTGGCCCTTGCACTCCTTGTGCCTCCGGTTCCTGTATACCTTGTGTCCTTGGGCCTGATCCAGACCTACGCCTGCCGTCCTAGCAACGCTAGGACGGCGGGCGTAAGCGTAAGATCAGCTGAAAAGAACTCTGAACCAGATCCAGATCTAATAGTTAATTCCATGCATAGCTTCTGCAACAGACGCTAACATATGGCATTACCTATACCAAATACCACACATAGGAGAGTAGGGCACTCCTACACGAAGATTATGGATACATGCCCAGGACCCAACCTTAAGTTTTCCACGCGGAACTCAGTCTGCACAAAATACTATTTTATTATTATTATTATTATTATTATTATCGTTTATTTATACCAGATGTACGTTTTAAATGTTTAAGCACACTTAACATGTGTATCTCGTATGCATGTAGGGTGGCTCGAACGCAGCCGCATGATTCCAAGCATTAAATATCATACAGACATGCCAGCATTGTGCTTAGTTTTGCTTTTTTGATACCAGGTTTCATTGTTTTAATGTTTTTTTCAGTACACCTATTACATATAAATTTCCCACACTCAGTTCTCTGGCCACACATGCCACATCATTTTACCTTCATTTCAAGCAACAAATTATGAGCTCTAGCTTTAGGATGTTTATTGAATGAATGACCTGGATTTGTAAAAGAAAACGAATGCTAAAGCATATGTAACAAGATAAATTTGATGAAAAGGTGTTTTAAGCCTTCTAAAAGAAAAGAGGAGATGTTGGTTAACTCTCTCTCTCTCTTAGATATTAGTTCAATTACAATTTCTGACCGTACATCCACTTTAGTGTATTGATTTGCAGATTAAAATTAAATATCAGCTTTTGCAATTTAATATAATATCCATACAGATGGGACATGCAATTCTAACATTAAACTGATGAGCCATATATTAAACATTTGCAGCAAATTAAATTTATTCTTGTGACTGAAATATATTTAAACTACAGCTTATTTCCTAAACTACACTGTGACATCTTATAGTTTCATGGTTGAGCAGGCACAATGAGTCAACATTGGTTAATTTGGAAAAAAAAGAAATCTGCGCTTGTCACAATGGAAAATTAGTTAATTAAAAATAAGAAATATAAAAAATAAGAAATAAAAAGCATAAAATAAAATATATAAAAATTGTTGAAACTCTAGAAACTGTAAATGTAATTTATAAACAATGATTAAAACATATAAAATATATGAACATACCATATACCAGATGGTGAATTGATGTTTGAATATATCTTCAATGATTGTAAATGGATATATAACTTAGAAATAATGATACCTATGAAGTATTCTACTTATATGGATAAAGGTATATACTCAGAGCGGACTAGATGTAAACGTTCATCAATTAGGAGATGAATAGATGATTGATATTCTCTCCAACTATAATTCCACTATATAAAAGGATGATTAAAGTGCGAGTGCCGATGTCCAGAAATGTAAACAATTTGGAGGGGAATGGGAGATATAAAAAAGTGTCCACAGATGATATAGTATTGTGCAAGGCTTGTACAGGGCTCAGGAATATATGCATCACATAATTACCAGATAATTGACAGAGATGTTGTCTGACTGGAGAATGGAAACTGAGTGCTGTTCACCGTTGGTGTTCAAGAACATGTGTGATCGCCGCACCAACTGTTTAGGACCGCACACCAAAGTCCTCCCACTCGCCGATTCCAAAGATGAAATGTAGGAACCTATTGTAGCAGGCGTCTCCGCAGTTTTTTTTTTTTATATATTCTTTATTTTTGCAATTTTTCATTAAGAGCAATGCTCAACAACAGAGAGGCAGGTGAGCATGTCGCAAAGACAGAATAGGACAAAATAACATTGCATTGCATCTCACATTACTAGCAAATCAAACATTTCTCCCTTTTTTTTTTTTATAAAGTGTATGCAGATTGTGTAGATAAAAGTTGGCACTGAGGTTCTGCTCAAACATATTAAACTTATACTTCTTATACACATAAAAGAACAGACAGACAAACGACTAAGACAACATAAAAGACAGGGAAAAACAGAAGGAGGGGGGTGCTTGTTTTTTAGTTAGGTAGTAATAGAGAAGTCTCCCTAGGACACCTGTGTGTTTATAGGGAGAAGGAGTAACTTAGGCTGGTAGAGCAGGGTTAGGTCAATTTCCTTTATTGGTTGGAGGTGGAGAGAAGGGAGGGATGTAGGAAGGGGAGGACTTAAATTCCAGCCAGTATAGCCAGGTTGCTGCAAATATCTGAGCCTGGTCGGGGGAGGAAAAGAGCACGTTTTCCATCAACATGTAGTAGTCTATGCGCTGGAACCATTAAGAGATGGACTGTGGCTGGTCAGACTTCCAATGTCTCGGGATCACAGATTTTGCAGCGTTGTTAAGATGCTTGAGGAGTGATTTTTTATATTGAGAAATTGGAATGTCGGAGAAGGAGAGGAGCCAGAATTCAGGCGAAGTCGGGACTTTATCGTGTGTAATGATTTTAGATAGGTGGGAGATTTGATTCCAGTAGGGAATGATTTTTGACCAGGACCACCATATATGCATGAAAGTCCCTACGTCCCGGTCACAACGCCAGCAAGAGGCCAAAATGATAGGGGAGATCTTGTGCAGCCAAGTAGGAACTCTATACCACCTAGACAGAATTTTATATTGTGTCTCAATGGCTGCTACACTGGGTGAGCACGCCTGAGTCACCTAAAAGACCTTCGTCCAGGCTTCCACAAAATGCAGGGGGCCTGTGAAAAAAAGGTCAGCCCATAGAGTAGTGAAATGCGGTGCAGCGGAAGGTTGGGAGCTACATAAAAGCGTTCAAAAGGAGAGAGGCCTAGAAAAGTGCGACCAATTATCCCCAGTCATGCAATAATGACGAAGCTGGAGGTAACCCCAAAAGTCTTTCTGTGGTAAAGGGAAATTTTCCCTCAAATCTGCAAAGGACAGGAGGTTTCCCTCCCACACGAGTTGGTGGACCCTGTGAAGCCCCGCTTCCGCCCACCTAGAGAAAATGCTTGGAGGTTTGCCTGGTGGAAATTCAGTGTTGTGAGTAATTGGTGTGAGTGGTGAGAGGGGTTTAGAAACATCTGTTTTGCTACGAAGATATCTCCAACATTAGAGCGTCGGATTGATGGTTGGGTGATTCGAGCGCAGTATAGATGGAAGCCAAGTTAAGAGATGGAGAGGAGCAAGGGAGTGAAAATTCTCTAGGGCGGACCATTGGTTAAATTTCCCGGGTTGGGACCACTCCAAGATTCTTGTTAACATAGTAGCCCAATAATAGCCCTTGAAAAATGGTAGTTGGAGGCCACCACAGTCTTTGTTCCTTGAGAGTATTGCCGTAGAACATCTGGCTTTTTTACCCCGCCAGACAAACTCCCCCAGGACTACCTGCGCCTCCTGAAAAAACCCTCTAGGGATATGTATGGGAAGTGTCTGGAAGAGATATAGGAATTTTGGTAAAATTTACATTTTTATGATACTAACTCTCCCTAACCAGGAAAAGTCCTTGTCGGACCAGTAGCGGAGGTCTTTTTTGATGTTCGTGAGTAGGGGAGGAAAGTTAGCCTGGAAAAGATCAGAAGGGTCTCTGGTGAGGATTACCCACAAATATTTAAACTGGGAGAGGTGCCATTTAAATGGGAAGGCTCTTTGGAGGGTTTGTGACAAGGGTGGGGCTAAGTTTATTCCCAAAGCAACTGACTTGTCAAAATTTATTTTAAAGTTTGATAAGAGGCTAAAACAGTCAAACTCTTGCATGAGGCTGCGGAGGGACACTAGCGGGTTAGTAATCGTGGCTAAGAGGTCGACCGTGAATAGCGCCAGTTTAAATTCGGACTTCTGAACTTTAATGCCCTGAATGTCAGGATTTTTCCGGATGGCACATGCCAATGCTTCCATGCATAGGACAAAAATTAAAGGGGACAGAGGACAGCCTTGTCTTGTCCCGTTAGAGATACAGAATGCTTGGGATAGGCCTCTGTTGATTCTGACTTGAGCAGAAGGGTGATGGTAAAGTGCCAGGATCCTATGGGTGCAGCCTGGACCAAGACCCAAATGTGACAGGACCCCTTCAGAAAAAGTCAATCGACCCGGTCGAAGGCTTTTTTGGCATCTGTGGACAGGAGGATTGATTCAGGGGAGCTAGAGGTAATATGATGGAGAAGCCCAATAACCTTAGTGGTATTATCCCCGGTCTCACGACCTGTGACATAACCTACCTGGTCGTTATGGATAATATGAGGAAGGAAAGGCTGCAGCCTACTGGCCAGGAGTTTTGCATAGAGCTTCAAGTCTACATTCAATAGGGAAATAGGTCTGTAACTAGCACAGATATTAGGGTCCTTGTCTTCCTTGGGGATAACACTCATATGAGCTGATAGTGATTGGGGGGAGAATTTGATCATATCCGTGATACAATTAAAGGCCGCAACCATGAGGGGAGCAAGGTGTTTTTGATAGGTCTTATAGTAGGATATAGGAAACCTGTTGGGGCCAGGGCTTTTACCGTTGGGGGAAGATTTAATGGCGAGTTCCAATTTTTTGATGGTAAAGGGCGCTTCTAGAGAGGCTATTACATCTTCCGAAAGCTTGGGAAAACCGCAGTTGACAGGGTAGTCACGAATCAGGGTTTCCTTATCGAGGAGGGACGAGGGGGTTTGACGGGGCTGGAGATTATATACTTCCCTCTTATCTTAAGTGCCCCGCGTGGATCATCGGTCCATCCGACCACTAATCTGCACGGTAGTGCTTAATCCCACCCCTACTGTAAAATGTAAATGTTCCACCTTGTCCACCTTATGGAGTATTAGGCGGATGGGCCACCCTGTCAGACGGACCTCCAGTTGTACAGAACTCATTCTCATTTTGGAGATCAGTATCATAACATCCGGAAGGCGTATGCACACTGCCAGAAAAAACACCCAACTTGCACAAGCAGCTGGCTGCTATTCGAAATAGAGACAGCTGAAAAAGAACTTTCAGCTGCCTCTACTTCGGAAAGACAGCCATCTTAGCGGGGACTCCCACTGATCTTGAGCTTCTCAATCCTATCATGGAATTTGTCATAAAAAAAGATCCTTGATATCAAAAAAGAGCTACAACTGTCACATAGCGCCTACCCAGGCTCTGAATGTAAAATTAATGTCTCCTTTTAATGCACTATACCTTCTAAATAATGAGTGGTTTCTATGCAATCCACACGCACATGCAACTGAAGTTTTGGCAAATACAGCTGGTTGTATATGTACACAGTACAGCCAATCACAATGCAGCTACTTTCACAGATACGTGCCAAGTGAAGGGCAACAATAGGTAAAAAGAATACTATTTGCGCTCTATTCCTAAGCAGCCAATCCTAAGGTTCTGAGGGTCGGGTGTACACCTATTCCCCCAACTTTTTTTCTTTTGGTGAATCATTCCAGCAAAAGGAAAATACATTCCTCTATACGTACATAAACCCAGTTTCTAGCTTTTCTCTCCTTTCTTTTTCTTGGATATTTTTCTTACGTTAAATCTTATAAATTTATATGGAAAAAAAAGAAGAAAACAGCTTCCTTCTGTAATACCGTTATGTAAGGTAAGTGTGGTGTATTAGTATCCTACTCACACTTTCATCCTCCCCTCGTTCACATATAGAGTCAGTCTTAGCCTTAGTCTTAGCTTAGATAAGGAAGGGGGCAAGTTAGCCAGATGGGGGGGTACCTCTCTCTCTCACCTCTACCTACAACGCGTTTCGAGTGTTAACCACTCTTTCTCAAGGAAGCACCTTAAGGAAGAGTGGTTAACACTTGAAACGCATTGGTGGTAGAGGTGAGAGAGAGGTACCCATCCCTCCTATCTGGCTAACTTTCTGCCTTTCTTATCTAAGTGCAAGGGTATGGCACGCTATTGTATTGTGTAGTAGAAATGGTGACTATGTTTTGCGCAACCCCTTCAGTGGTAAAGCAAATGTTTTAAAGCATAAGTAAAATCACCTTAACTAAGATAAATAAATTTTTTAAACTAAAGCAATGCATCAACAGCATACCAATATATTTTGCGATCTGGATCAGACCCATTGTGTACTACAAAATGCAAGTAAGTCTATGAACCTGGGATATTGCTGTGTCAACATATCATCCCGGGTCTGCCCTGGCAGTAGTGTGAGTCATCACATGGTGTCATTTGTTTACTATTGCCCTGTCAACACTAATTGCCAGGGCAAAAGTAAACAAATTACACCAATCAAGTGCTTTCTTTGTGGCCCAGGTTGAAAAACGTGACACTACAGGCTACCCGGGTTGGACTTGGAAGGCAGTGGGACCCTTTCACACTGTGCCTCAACCTGGGTTGTCGGGACTTACCCTGAACCAATGCATCTGGGAGCCTTTTGCTTGTCTAAACAGGAGAAGACCAGAAGGTGTTCCCTAGGACTTTGCTGTTACTACGGATGCAGGGATCATATGGTCACTCAATGCCCCAACAAGCATAGCCTTTCTGACAAGTTGGGAAGCGACAGAACCTAGAGGATATGGGGGGACTCCGTATAGGTATCACATTGGTATCCCCAAGAATTCTCTTCTGATTCCAGCCAAATGTCTGTGGATGCCAAAACATTTTGTACATGGGCCTTTGTGGATAGCGGAGCAGCGGGCAACTTATTCGACTCTTCCAAGGCCACTGATACCTATGACCTAGGCCTTTTGGCTTGTGGATGGGATGGTAATCCTCTGACTGGAGGAATGGTTCATTTTTTTACCCCGCCCCTTTACCTTGTTCTGGGTGCTTTTCATTTTAAAGAAGTTTTAATGTTTATCATCAATTGCCCTTTAGCCCTGTTAATTTTGGGTTATGCTTGGCTGGCCAAGCACAACCCTAGCATTAATTTGACTAGTGGCGAAATTTCCTCTTTGAGTGACTTCTGTTCCAAGTCATGCCTCAGATTACCAGTTTGGAGGTGGGAGACCAAATCATTAAATGTTCCCCCAGCACGCTGAATTCGCTAAGGCAATGGTTGATGTCCCCCACCCCCACAGCCCCTATGATTGTGCCATTGAACTCATAAGGGGAGAAAGATTTCCTAAGAGCTGTTTATTCTCCCTGCCCCACCCAGAAGCGAAAACTATGGAAGATTACGTCCAGGAGAACCTCTCTAAGGATTTTATATGACCATCCAAATCCCCAGTAGGGCCGGGGTTCTTCTGTCGGCAAGAAGGATGGTTCACTACGTCCCTAAATAGACTATGGGGCCTTAACAAGATTACGGTCAGAAATTCTTATCCCATTCCTCGAATTTCTGACCTATTTGATGTGGGAGCCACTGAGGGGCGTATCATTTAGTAAAAATCAGGGAGGGAGATGGGTGAAAGCCTTTAATAACCCCTCCGGCCACTATAAATACTTAGTGATGTCACTGGACTTTGCAATGCCCTAGAAGAGCTTCAAGATTTTATGAACGACGTTTTGAAAGATTTCATTGGATTATTCGTGGTCGTCTACCTAGATGACATTCTTATCTTCTTCCCCTCCCTAGAGCTCCACCGACAACATGTCCGTCAAGTCCTCCAAATCAAAATCAAGCTGTTCATCCAACATGTTTTTAGGCTTCATAGTCTTCCTCAAGACATTATTTCTGATAGGGGACTTCAATTTGTGGCTTCTTTCTGGAGATCCTTCTGTGCCGGAATCAAGATCAGGCTCTCCTCAGCATGCCACCCTCAGTTTAATGGCCAGACTAATGCCTTGAGCAAAACCTGCATGCCTATACTTTCAAATGCCAGGATAATTGAGTGAAGTTGATTCCCTGAGCAGAGTTCACATATAACAAAGCCTATCATTCTGGCTTTCTACTCGCAATCTCAGGCTCAAGCAACCATCCAGGAAATTATTACATCGATACATCGGCCCTTTCGAGATTTTTTAGACTTTTCCTGGTCCACTGGAAGGGTTATGGTCCAGAGGAGAGGTCATGGATTCCCAGGAAGGATCTTCATGTTGCTTATCTTTTAGAAGAATTCTCCAGGAAATTCCATTTTATGCCTTGAAATAGGGGTTACTAAACTCCTCCACAGGGGGGATACTATTATGCTGCGATTGCAGCTTGAGGTTAGTGAGCCTTCCGTCTCCCGGGCACTGCAGCGCACATTACTAAGTGGTCCTGGCAGTTGCTATGCAGCCGGGACGTGCTACAATCAGTTCAGGAAAGCTGGTCCTGAGCTGTATATCTGATTGGACAGCCTCCATGTAAATAGACCAAAGGAAACACGTCAACCCTCCCTGGTTATAGCGTCCTGCTACCCTCCCTTGTTGCCTGACAATATCTTGTCTCCTGACCTGTGCTTTGATCTCTGAGTGCCCTTTTCCAGCTACCCTGCTGTGTTCCTGCTCCTTTCTCCTCTGTTAGTGTTCTCCTTGCTGCTAGTGTAGTTAACCCTTTATTCTCCTGCATGCTCTTCCTTCTCCCTATTCCCATTGGCCCTGATTCACACTTAAGTTTAAATTTGCATACTTATGTAAAAATAAGGAAGCAAATTATCTGCCACTGTGATTCACACATTGTTACGGATATTGTTAACCACACCTCCACACACAGGTGGCAAAATCCGTATGAAAGTGTGTCGTGCGTAAAGTTATGTACGGATGTATTTGATGCAAATGAATCGAGCGTCTGTTAATGATCTTAAAACTGATTTTGATTCAAAGAAATGTATAGTAAGTAAACACAGTGATTGCTGTAATGAAGTTAATTGTGTCCATATCGTGCCTTTGTTGTTCTAGTGGAATAATCAAACCAAATCATTATCCAAATTCTATTTGATTTTTGTTACATTAATCCTTAATGTTGTACTAAAACTAGTGAAATTTGTAATATATTCTAGATGTATGAATGAATATTAAACTTTTTTTCAATGTTGCACTTTTTTAATATTGTTTTCTTTTAAATATTGTTTTATAATGTTATCTACCTAATGAATAAAACATTTTTTTAAAATATTTTCTGCCTCAATTTCTTAACATATGTAACATTTTTTATATTTGATTAAATAAATATAATAATAATTACAAAAAAAAATACATAAACGCATATTGCGTTATAGGAATACAATCATCCTCTACATCTATGTGAGTTTATTATAAAAACAATATTGCAGTACGAAATGAATAGTACCAAAAAAATTACAAATATACAAAACCTTTGTTGCAAAAGGCAATAAAAGCCTACCTTCACACGGTTAAAGTATTGCACAAAATGGAAACACAACATGGATTTAAATAGTTAAGCTTTTATTTGTATTAATTAAAGCACACATCCATTGATTAGAAACACACAGCAGGTATGGGCTGTGTTCAGTGATAGCAATACATGGTTCATCAACTTACGAGTGATTGAGGGCTACCTTAACTTTTCCCGTGCATATCTTAGTTTACACAAGGCACTCCTACTTGTGCATCAGTCGCATCTCTGTTGGAATGCCCATACTGTACATTAGTAGCCCATGCTGTGCTCATTTGCATTAAGAGTCTTGCCCCTTTATCTACGCACGCAGGACTCATTCTGTGCCGATGCGTGTATCAATTCTAAGTCGACTGGCCGTGTCTGTGAATCTTTCAGCCTTTTTACTGTGTGTATTTTTTAGATCTGAGCATGCACAGTTGATTGCTACAGAAATATACGCACGTAAATTATACACTTACTTAAGTGTGAATACAGTCCATTGTCTCTGTATGCTTCTGTGAGTGCTTGCCCTGGTCTGTTCACTGTCCGTCATGGTGATGTCTGTCTCTCCATTTGTTGTCCACTGGATTCCGCACGCAATGGGGTTACCACTGGGGCTGTGACCTGCTGGGGTCCTGCAGCCAAGCCTAACCTCACCATCAGAGGTTCTATTGAACACCAGGCCCCAGTTAGACTCTGCGCCCTGGTGTGTGGTTTCCTACTCTCCACCGCCATAACACTAGTAAGTGATAGGGAGAACCAGTATGGACAGAGTAAGTGGACATGAACAAGCATAAACAAAAAGTGGATGGTTTGGACACATGCAGAGAGCACAAGTGAATAAGAAGATAAGAAACAGAAGAGAAAAAGGGAGAAGATAAGGGACTAGATCCAGAGTTTGAAAATAGGAGGAAATAAGGTAAACATTTACACCTGGGCAATACCATTTTGGATTGTAGGGTAGACAAAAATCATCTGTTGCAAACAGTAGAGTTGAGAGGTGATGTTTCCTAGCCCATGTCTAAATAACAGTGTAAAAGTAAAACTGGTAAATATCTGTCTGCAATAAGCAAAATATTCCTATTGGGAACGGGTACTATGGAATTTGCTATATTTATTCTATTGTTTGTTTACATTTCCACAAAAATTAATTGCTAAAAGAGTACAAATGAATATAGCTACATTATTCAAGATTACCAAAGTGACAATAAAGTATGTCCGTTTTCAAGTCAGGTCCAAAGAACCAACTCAAAGATACAAAGGAAGTAAAAACCTGCCAATAGAGCTGTCAACCAAGAGGTTTGCTTTTGATAGCGATGGTTCTTGAGCAGACAAAAGTGTCAAAAATGTTGTCCCCAAATAAAGAAATAATGCCACTAACCTCATGGTCATCATAGATACAAGTTGTACTGCTGATGCATTTATGAAAGAGTTTCATTGAATATCTGCAAATTGATAAAGACAGAAATTGCTACTATTGCATTGAGTCATTCATTCATTGTCTAATCTGTGCTGAAACCAGAGTAACAGTCACACATATGCGCTCCAATCATTGCCCACTTACTGAATTAGAGGTTTCTTCCAAGATTCTTTCGATAGGTATATATTGCTCTCATGTGACTACTGCTCATGGGAACTCTGACATCACTTATGTGATTCCTGCACATGTGCATTGTGCATTCTCAAACCAAATGCAATTCTGTCAAATCCCACAAGGAAAAAAACAAACTCTCCTATGCCCCTGCGATGAGACTTCCTAGTTTCTAAACAGTGCAATGATAGTGTGAAAATTTGATTTGTCCCTATACCTGTTATTTGTATGTGAAGCAGGAAAGAATAATAATAATAAGAAAGATGAGTTAGAGGCATGGGACTGGATTCACATATCCGTATTTACTACGTGCGCGGTTTTACACACGCACGTAGCAAGCCAACACTCATGACACTCCCCTCGGCCGGACGAGTTTTCGGTGACTTATGCCTCCATAGGGCACCCTTAACTCTATGTGTGTACTTACGTACATGCATATTTATCTAACCATTTAAATGCTTCCCCCGCCCACTTTCACGTAACTTTTACCGTAAGGATAAAAACCACGACCCTACGTTTGTCCGTAAGTGCGATTCACAAGTCTGTGCTTAAAGTACTTACGTGCGTAAATACTACGTAATTTGTGTGGAAAAATTTACTACACATGCACAGTTAATTAGCTCCTAAAGACGCACACAATCCCATGCAAAAATGCATCTGTGAATATTGCCCATAGCCAGCTTTTTACATTAGGCGGAGTGAACACAGAAAAATAGTGACCTCATATGGAGCTCCCGGAGGATTTAATATGGCGACCAAAAAAACCCTGCTCTTGGTTACATTCAGTGGCGAGATTCTTAAAGTGAACCCCCCCCCCCCG
>WWET01000348.1:143152-156464 GCA_011038615.1 Limnodynastes dumerilii
CCATCCATGCACCCCTCCTGACTATACCACAGAGCTGATTATGTAGTCTTGTGATATCCCACAGGAAAAAAGTTATTTCAATATTTTTCAGTGTACCCCACTGTCCAAACAGTAACTGTTTAAAGCAAATGAGAAATGTGATGTCATGTATTTAATGTTTCCAGATGAAAGAACACAACTACTTTATCAAGGTATCAAAAGATATTTTTACCGGATGCTGGTCATTTTAAATTTAGTTGTACTGCAGACTCAAGACAACCAAAGAAGCCTATCAGAAGGAGGACCAATCCATTAAGAGGTAACTTGACATTACATTTTTACTTACAACTGTATCAAATTATTACACTTTGGTACAATGGTTCAAAGTCTGAAGTGTGTGGCCCTGAAAACATGGGTTTTCATGTAATGATAAAGGAATATAACACAGTGCTTTTTGTGCCTGTTGGTATCAGAGCTCTGTGTAACTGAGAAAAATCAAACTCCATTGCTGCCTTCCAGGTCTTTGTAGTAAACATTTGGGTAGATGCTAGCCTGGAAGCTTCTCTGTCTTTTGATCCTTGTAGTTACACAGTGGTCTCTTTGGTCCCACACATGCACACATTTCATATATTTGATTAGAAGCGCAGCCTAGTGTTTTCTTGTTACTATTACTAGTTTTACTTTGGGAGCCTGATATGGCCACTACACACTGTTCAAATGGCAGGAGTGTCTTAATACAGACCTCCTCAGTACACATATAGCAAACGGATAGGTACTCATCTAGAGGAGGTGCCTTGACGCTGGACAGGTGAGCTTAACCCAATATAGCTATATTGTGAACTAAATCTTTTATGTATGTGCTGACACACAGTGTTATATAATGCTTGTATGGAGCACCGGACCTGTCTTTTCGTCTTAGGGTCAGGCTGCAGGCAAGGGAGTCATATGGTCAGGCTGCGGGGAAGGAAGTCTTAGGGTCAGGCTGCGAGGATGGAAGTTTTAGGGTTAGGCTGCGGGGAAGGGAGTCTTAGGGTCAGGCTGCGGGGAAGAGAGGGTTAGGGTAAGGGTAATGGAAGGGGGGGGTCAAGGTGAGGATTAAGATCCTGGGGATCTTCAATTTCATGTCCTCATGGACATGGAATTGAAGCATACAATCACCAGCGTAATTACGGACGAAGGGGCGTGCCAGACATATGACACCCGTAATTACGCTTCAGAAGTGGGGTGAAGCATGTAAATCGAACAATATGGGCATGCTAAGCGTCATAACTACGCATGCATGCTACGGACGCCCGCGGTTACGCGGTTAGGGTAGGATTTGGTCGGCGTAAGACGGCATAAATATGGACGACCGAGGGGAGCGCCTAGGGGAGTGCTTCGTGGGTACGCTGATGTAAATACGCTGCGCACAAGGATTTGTGTAGGTCTGGATCAGGCCCTACGTTCTTATTCTTAAGATTTTCTTTGGATTATAAGAATCATTATTTTAACACAGCTGTCAGTCAGCTAATAACCACTTGGTCTGGTGTAAGAAATACAACAAAAGCGCTTGCTTCCATCTATTACTATGCCTGCATATTTGTTATACTATTCTAGAGTGCCCCTATCTCTAAGCTCTCCGGCTATGAAAAGACAGGAGCCTTGTTGGTATTTGATGAGCTCTCCCCTGAAGTGTAGAAGCACATTGCAAGAAAGTAAACAATAAAAAAATCACACTTCTTGAACCTAAGACAGGCATTATTTTTATACTGTAAAATGCACTGAATAACATAACTGTATAAAAAGTGGTTTTGTGGACTGCAATAGGTGATGAGTCCTATTCTGCAAAGTAATAAATACCACATCCTCACACTCTCGCCTTTATTTATTTTTACCATTCAATAGCCTACAAAGTCAAATCTGACTTTAGCCCCAGTTAAATGCTCTACTTATATGTAAAAATCACCATTTTAAACCATACACCAAATTACAAACCCTTTCTGTGCAAAATCGAAGATAAAATGTCTTTTTTATTTTTTTATCACTACAGATCTCCAGTTAGCCAATATAGCATGTGGGGAATATTTGTGCATGCATTTGAATAGTTAAAACCTCTGCATCTAAAATTCTGACATTTTACATTTGATTTCCAGCAGACAGTAGATCAGAAACACTTGTATTTGTGAATATGACAGGCCCAGTTTGTACTCAGATCTTGCCTTGTAGCATCAAGGTGATGGGTGATGAATTTAATAGGAATTAATAGGAAACAAGCAGCAAAGGAGGGGATGGTATCAAAATTAGCAGCTCCATTCGGAATTCCAAACAAGCCCAATTTGACTAAGCCCTGAAGCATCAACTGGGAGTCAAGAAATCTCTTCTATATGACGGAAGAGGACTTTGAATCAGATCAAACACAGCTTTGGTGCCAATGTGAGAAGACAGAACTAGTTTTGATTTGGAGAAAACTGTAAATGTGATTCGAAAAGAGTGTACAGGGAGGTAAAAAAAACATACAAAATCATTGAAATAAAGACCAGAGGAAAAAAAGGTACCATATAACATATTTATTTATTATTTATTAACAGGTTTTTATATAGCGCCAGCTACCCAAGACTGGGTAGTAACAGACAGACTAGGTGAGTAAGAGGGCCCTGCTCACAAGCTTATACTCCATAACAGTGCTCCTCAACCTTTTCCCACCCTTGGCACACCTAAGCCCTTCCCAGAATTCCGCGTTACACCAAAAGCAAAATATACAAAAAAAAGCAGGAATTACAAAGTGCATACACAGATATTACATTTAACTGTTATTTTTTTATCTGATAAAATTTAAAATCGCAGCTAATAACTTTTTTCTTAGAACTAATTTAACTATGTTAGCCCCCATCATGCGTCTGCAGCCTCCCCAGTAGTCCCCATTCATGTGCCTCCAGCCTCCCCAGTATCCCCTTATTTCCTTAAGGCAAGGTCTTCCAGTGCTTTTTCTCCTCTTTAAGGCATTGCACCGTGGCACACTTGGCAACATTCCGTGGCACACTGGTGTGCCATGGCACACTGGTTGAGGAGCACTGCTCTATAAGACAGTGGGTTTGATACATAAAGACAAGTGTTATATATCACCTAATAGGCCAGCCATGCTCAGTGCTCTGTATAATCCAGCATGATCCAGGCATCACATTAAAGTTGAAATACTATTTCCTAACTTTGAGTTAATTTTTTGCAGGGGAAATCTGAGGAAACATTACTTCATTAAATGGGTAGGAAAAGCCTCTCATTGGAGTTTATAGGCTAAGTACAGTAGAGGAATTTAATCATACCTATGATGAAGACTATTAAAATCTTAAAAAACAGCACTAAATAAAGAATTGAGAAGAATCAGAGGTTATCATGGAGATAAATGGAGAAAAATATAAGAAGACTAGATGAATCAAACTGTTGTTATTCTAATTGTACTAATGTCAAATACTATGTATCTGTGAAAGGTAATTGAATTGACAGTTTTCTTAGCTCTATTTTAAAAAATGTGATATCCTACAAAGTTCAGAGAAACAAATGTTTGTAATAATCCTATTGCTGTCTAAGTTAACATGTTGTGGAACAATGTATTTATAATAGAAAAAAATCAATAAATATTAATGAATAATGTGACCTTGCCACAAAAAAATTATAGAAAAAAAGAAAAGAATAAAACAATTGTACAGTGTGTCTAAAACAAGCGTTTACAAATAAATAGTGATATACACAGTGACGGATTTTCCTTTAGGCGGATGAAACACATGTCTAGGGGCACCATCAGGGGCTGACATGATACAGGAAGTGGGGTAAGCAGTGAAGGGGGACACCAGACTGAAGACTGTAAGAGTAATGAGAGCTCCTTACAATGTTTAACAGCGGTGGCCATCCACTGTTTGACAGATAGGCAGCGCATCTGCGTCTGTACCAATTCCGTTGGTCCCCCTCTTATCACATAATATGTGCTCACAATGTGAACTAAGGTCATGTCAGCATCATTCACAGAAGAAAGCGCCGTATCGTTTTGATACATAGATTGCATATATGCGAAACGATAGGCAGATTACGTACAATAGCTACTACGCATGCGCAGTAGCTATTGTTCATTGAATTACGTCCGTCTATGGAAGACGGACGTAGTTCTGGATTTACCCCAATGTCTGTATCCATTGCTGAATACACTGTATATAAACTACTAGAGGAGCTGCGGACAGTGAAGTCAGACAGCAACAAGTAGAAGAAGAAAGGTAAGTAAAACTGAGAGAACAGAAAAGGAGATTAGAGGATGTAGGGTAAATGAGCTTTATTACAGGAAATAATCTGATCACAATATAGAAAGAATAAAGAACTATTGGACCAGATTCACTGTTGTGAATGTAGATAAGTAGATGCGATTGCGCATGTATCCACACCTAAGTTTTTGTTCCCTCCCTTTTACCTTTTCTTAAATGCACCTTAAGTGCCTTAATGTATTTTCCTTCTTAAGAAGGAAAATATGCACAGAGATCTCTTTCCCACGATCTCCCTTTCTCATTTAAATACCTCCCCCCATCCACTCTTCTTAAAAATGTCACGAGCCTGGCGTGGCACGCCTCTTTTTACTTAAATAACTATGTGCAACCTTAAAAGACAGAGTTAAAGTACATTCTCAAATGTGAATCTGGTCCTATATCATTGGGACTTTAGATATTAATATATACCTTAATACATTTTTTATTTTTCCTTAATTGTGTTCATATTATCCCTATAATAGGTTTCTATATTCCTCCATGATAGTTTTGTTTATGATACAGAACCCTTTGGGGGGATGGTATAGCGAACTGATGCTTTGTACCCTAGAGTTGCCTAAGGCAGCAGTGGCTGTTGCAAAGCTTAAGATCAAATTCTCCTCTTCTTTTTGTATCTAGCCTTCCAATTTCCCCCTCGCTTTTGTCTCCAGCCTTCCAATATTTCCCTGTCATGTCTCACCAGCAGATCAATATACTCCCCTCATGTCTCTCCAGCGTTCCAATATACTCCCTTCATGTCTCTCTAGCATTCCAATATACTCCCCTCATAAATCTCCAATATACAAACATACTCCCCTCATGACTCTCCAGCATCCAATATACTCCCCTCATGTCTCTCCAGCATTCCAATATACTCACCTCATATCTCTCCAGCATTCCAATATACTCCCCTCATAAATCTCCAGTATTCAAATATACTCACCTTATGTTTCTCCAGCACCCAATATACTTCCCTCATGTTTCTCCAGCCTTCCAACATACTCCCCTCATGTTTTTCCAGCATTCCAATATACTCCCCTCATGTTTCTCAAGCCTTCCAATATACTCCCCTCATGTTTCTCCAAGATTCTAATATACTTCCTTCATGTCTCCCCAGCATTCCAGTATTCTGCCCTTATGTCTCTCCAGCATTCCAATATACTCCCCTCATGTCTCTCCAGCATTCCAATATACTCCCCTCATGTTTCTCCAGCATTCTAATATACTCCCCTCATGTTTCTCCAGCATTTCAATATACTTCCCTCATGTTTCGCCAACATTCTAATATACTCCCCTCATGTCTCTCCAGCATTCTAATATACTCCCCTCATGTTTCTCCAACATTCTAATGTACTCCCTTCATGTCTCCCCAGCATTCCAGTATTCTTCCCTTATGTCTCTCCAGCATTCCAATATACTCCCCTCATGTCTCTCCAGCATTCCAATATAATCCCCTCATGTCTCTCCAGCATTCCAATATACTCCCCTCATGTTTCTCCAGCATTTCAATATACTTCCCTCATGTTTCTCCAGCATTTCAATATACTCCCCTCATGTTTCTCCAGCATTCCAGGATTCTGCCCTCATGTCTCTCCAGCGTTCCAATATACTCTCCTCATGTTTCTCCAGCATTCCAATATATTCCCCTCATGTCTCTCCAGCATTCCAATATACTCCCATCATGTCACTCCAGCATTCAAATATTCTCACCTCATGACTCTCCAGAGTTCCAATATTCTGCCCTCATGTTTCTCCAGCGTTCCATCATTTTACCCTTATGTTTTTTCAGCATTCCAATTTTCTCCGTGTCTCTCCAGTGCTACAATATTCTGTCCTCGTGTCTCTCTAGCGTTCCCTACCCCAAACCTATTTTTTTTTTACTAGCTACAACAATAATTTACTCACCTTTGCTGTCTTCCGCTTCCTCACTTCTGAATGTCACAATTAATTAAGCTGAAGATCCCAGCTAACAGCCCTGCAATGTACTGTACAGGCTTTCTGCAGCTAGGCAACTGCACCGCAGTGCTGGAAAGCCTTACATATGAGAATATTCTATTAATGCATAGCAGCCGTGTGGGTGCACCCTCTCAAGTCCCAGCGTCGAACAGGTCATTAGCCGACCCTGAAGTACACTTATCAATATTTAATTGTTCCTACCCAGGATTTATCCCATGTAGACCTTTTAAGAAATGTCAGTCTGGTTTTAAATAAGGTAAGAAATTTGGTAGGATGAATTCAGTTGTCTGCATAGACTCCAGTCTGTTATAGTAGCTGATAAAAAAAGAGAAAACAGCACACCGTTTATATGTGTGTATATCATGTGTCAGAGCTATCACTCAATTAAATGATATAAAGAAAGATTTTATCATCTTAATTAAAGCTTGTGCAAGTCCCTAACTGATACAATCAGTAACCACAAATAGGAAGAACAGGTTCCATGCACTCAGTATCTATAGCCAAAGTTATTAAAATCCCATTTTTATTAATTAATTAATTAAAATAAGGAGAAGATAACAGTAAATATAAAATATAAAATAAAAAGTGGCTTTCATGCTGATAATGTCCTCATATGTTATAATATGATCATCTAAATTTCCCTAAATAAATTTTTTAGCTAGTATAGCAAGCTAACAATAATACATAGTCTGAGGCTTTACTAGACCTAGCAGTGCGCAAGGTGGTAAAAAAAATTTGTCCAACCTTCAATTTTGCCTTGTACGTGTGTTCAGCTTCCATTTCTGTCCAGCCTCCATTTCCACCTCTTATATTTGTCCATCTTCCATTTGTGTCCATGCTGTGTGTCCAGCCTCCGTTTCTGCCCCATTCTGTGTGCCCAGCCTTAATTTCTGCCTTTTCTGTTTATTCAGCCTCCATTTCTGCCCCTTCTGTGTGTCCAGCCACCATAACTATCACCTCTGTGGGTTAAGCCTCCGTTTCTGCCCCCTCTGTGTGTCAAGCTTCCTTCTGTGCCCCCCCAGTTTCCATTTCTGCCCCTTCTGTGTGTCCAGCCTCCATATGTGCCCCTTCAATGTAACAACATTTTTTTTAACCTATTCTAGACTGTCTTACCTTTGCAGATATCTTCTCCCTCTTCCTCATTCAGATAGACTAGAGGTTGTCACATAGTACTATTGGTACTGTGGTACATAGTCCTTTTTTAGGTGGCACGCGAGGCCAGGAACTGTAATGGAGCTGTGCAGATCAAGGCAGAAGTGTATAGAGCGCTTCTGCTGGCTCCTCTACTTTACTCAGGCAGGATCAGCAGATCAGTGCTGGCCTCAGAGGGGGCGGAGCTTCCTACTTGCATAGAAGGAAGAGCCATGGAGCTGAAGGAAGTAGAGAAGGTTGAGTTATGGTGCAGCTACTGGAGCAGGCAAGTTAAGAATAGAGAAACAGTTGGGTCTAGAATATGTAATGTGTAGAGAGGGAGATGCAAGAAGGGGTGTAATGTGTGCAAAGGGATATATATATTTTAGAGGGAAGGTGTAATGTGTGGAGAGGGATATAAGAGAAGGGGGGGTTTAATCTGTGGAGAGGGGTATAAGAGAAGGGTAGGATGTAATGTGTGGAGAGGGATGTGTGGAGAGGACTGTAAGAGAAGGGGGGTGTAATGTATGGAGAGGGAAATGACACAGGGTTGGCGGTGTATTGTGTGGTGGTGTATTGTGTGGAGAGGGAGATAACAGAATGGGAGAAATGTGCAATATGTAATGTGGACAGGGATATAAGCGATAGGGGCTGTAATGTGTGCAGGGATATAAGATAAGGGGGGGTGTAATGTGCGGAGAGGGATATAAGAGAAGGGGGTGTGTAATGTGTGGAGAGTGATATAAGAGAAGGGGGGTGTAATGTATGGAGAGGGAAATGACACAGGGTTGGCGGTGTATTGTGTGGTGGTGTATTGTGTGGAGAGGGAGATAACAGAATGGGAGAAATGTGCAATATGTAATGTGGACAGGGATATAAGCGATAGGGGCTGTAATGTGTGCAGGGATATAAGATAAGGGGGGGTGTAATGTGCGGAGAGGGATATAAGAGAAGGGGGTGTGTAATGTGTGGAGAGTGATATAAGAGAAGGGGGGTGTAATGTATGGAGAGGGAAATGACACAGGGTTGGCGGTGTATTGTGTGGTGGTGTATTGTGTGGAGAGGGAGATAACAGAATGGGAGAAATGTGCAATATGTAATGTGGACAGGGATATAAGCGATAGGGGCTGTAATGTGTGCAGGGATATAAGATAAGGGGGGGTGTAATGTGCGGAGAGGGATATAAGAGAAGGGGGTGTGTAATGTGTGGAGAGTGATATAAGAGAAGGGGGGTGTAATGTATGGAAAGGGAAATGACACAGGGTTGGCGGTGTATTGTGTGGAGAGGGAGATAACAGAATGGGAGAAATGTGCAATATGTAATGTGGACATATTTTACGTAATCTACGTATCGTTTCGTTATGATAAGACCGCATATACGCAATCTACGTAACAAAACAATACGTAGATCACATAACATGCGTAGTAGCTATTATCAGTAAATTACGGACGTATGTGCAATACGTCCGGGGGTGTAAATCCGGGCCATAGTTAATTAGTAGCAATGTTTGATAATAAAATAGCACTAACTGTAATTGCATCCAAGGATTTTACTTAATAACCTTATTCAAAACTGTATCATTTAGCAAATGTTCTTTACTAGCCTATCCACATAGCTTATACCACTGCTTCATTTCCTTCAGTTGCAGGGTGAATAAAGATGACATTGGACCTGATTTAAACCTAAAAAGCTCCTGCTGTTCTATGCTTGCGTAGTAGATTTTTCTACGCAGGCTACATTGGAATTGGGCATGAGGATCAGTTACGAGCAGACTTCATGTACGCTCGTACTTAGTTAAGTAAGAAGAAGCGCGCCAATGCCTATCTTGGAAAAACTTAAGAAAAGAAAAGTGGATGGAGGCTGAGCGGGCATGGCACGGTTACCGATGTCCATGTGTATTTCCCAAACATAAGAGGTAAGATAAGGTTACCTATGGCTTTCTTAAGTGTCTTTATAAGCCTAAAAATGGGGGGTGTCATGGGAGTTGCTTTTGAACATAGATGCAGATAAATGCAAATTTGTACCTTCTTAACTTTATCTTATGTTTGAATCCGGTCCATTATCACCAAGCAGCTGATCCATAGCCGAAAGAGAGTAAAGCTGGCCATACACTAGGACAGTTATCGGTCCCAGTAGGGGGTGGCCCGATAAACGGGTGATTTCCTGCAAGGGAAATGTCCCGTTATCGGCACCATACACCTCCTCTGCTGGGACTGATAATCCTAGCAGAAGAGGGAGTGGGGCAGTGCTCTCGGTGCAGACAGGGATCAGCCGTGGCTTCGGCTGATCCCTGTCTATACTACTCCCTGCAATAGACGCTACTGCATATCTATGTACAAAGTTGCACTGACAGCTTCAAGCTGTCAGAGCAACTTTGTACATAGATATAAAGCAGCAGCACCTTTCAGGAATAGGGAGGCATTCAGCTTGCTGATTGGCTCCTTTAAAATATCGGGAGCTAAATCAAACATGTCAAAAGACCAAATAATGGACAGCTTAAGGGCAGGTGCAAGGATATATACCTGAGCAACACCACATTGCAGTGTGAGGGGGGAGAATTCGTTTTAATTTGTTTCATGTGCACATAGATCTCACATATTGCATACCTATTTGCTTAACCCGTAAATTAGAATTGAGCTAGGAAACACAGTGTTCTGCAGATTTTGGGCTTGGATCAAGACTTTCAATGTTGATGCAATCAGATCCCCAAGAAAAATATTGTATTTGGATATTCAGGCAAGCAGTAGGTCATGTTATCCAGCCAACCACTGATTTGGACCACTAGTCTGTGTCCACAGCTGCCTCCTTGCACAGATACAGACACTGTAAGGTGTCAGCACAGATATTTTATTTCTTTTCAAACCAATGCCTACTTCACTACTGCAGAGCATTACTCTTGAAGGTGGAAAGCCAATCAATATTTTATTGTCCACGTCTGCTCTGGGAAAAAGTCCCATGCTGTGCAACACCTATGAAGCGGTGCCCCTAGTACCTCCTGTGCCTAGTGGGAAATCCACCGCTGCTGTTGGTAACTTTACATGTTCTGTTGCTTTATGAAAAAAAAAAGAACCCACATATTGTACATTTTTTATAAATTGTATATTATACTAAATCTGTACCTATTGCATAAATATTATAGCCTGAATATATTGGGCCTGATCCGCTCGTCGTACGCTCGCTTGCGAGCGTTGCTCTGGATCAGGCCCATTGACTTTATAAAAAAAAAAGGCAGAGCCTTCATAGACTGGCTAATTTTATATTATCATGTCTTGTGGTTTTACATTTGTTTAATATTTTCAATAACATTCTGCCATGTGTTGTTGCTCTTTTAGACAACAGTTATTGCAGCCTTTGAGGGAGTTAAAAGAGAGTGCAGGAATCTCTACCACTTATTGTCATAAAGCAGAGAAGCTAGTGAGCAGAACATAACATGGCACTGTTATAATAATAGCACGCACATGGAGCAGGGAAGACAAGGGCAGGCATTGTGATAAGGTGGCGATTTGACAACAAAGAGACAGAGAAGGAAATAGAAAGAGATGTGGAAACAGAAGGAGCAGTGGGGATGAACGGGGGTGGGAGTAAGATGCCCGACACATCTGACACAGAAAGAGTGGAAAGTGACCATGGACAAAACAAATACTAATAAATTATTTGCTGGGTCTGTGTACAAGACAGTGATCATCTTAAATGGAAAAGACTGCCTGTACAGCTATAATTTGTGCTGTTTTCTACTATATATGCATGCATCGCCCAGGGTACAATGATTTTTCTCAGATAGGTGAAAAGCATTGCATCCTATTATATTCTAAGTTTGTTTCCCCCTCCTAATGTAGCATTTTTCTCTTAGCTGAGTATATACATGTATAATAGTCTCATCATCCAATCAGGTTCATGCCTGAGATGGTTAAATTACTTACAGCCAAGGATTTTACTTAATAACCTAATTCGAAACATAGGGGTGTTGTGACCGTTTTTGGTCGCTATGGTGGTAGTCACAAATTCAGCAATAATACAGCCAACACCATGAAGTTAACCCTGTCAGCATTTTATTCTCTGTTTTGTTTGTTAAAACAACTCTAAGGGCCAGATTTACTAAGCTGCAG
This sequence comes from Limnodynastes dumerilii, assembly GCA_011038615.1. Classification (NCBI taxonomy): domain Eukaryota; kingdom Metazoa; phylum Chordata; class Amphibia; order Anura; family Limnodynastidae; genus Limnodynastes; species Limnodynastes dumerilii. Next base: position 154,588 of record WWET01000348.1, read on the forward strand.
GTTTGAAAAAGAGGAGTTGTTGCCCATAGCAACCAATCAGATTTTAGCTGACATTCTCTATTATGTAAAAAGAAAGTGAGAGCTAGAATATGATTGGTTGCTGTAGGCAACATCTCCACTTTTCCAAACACACAGCTTAGTAAATCTGGCCGTAGATGTATTATGAACCTAATTTTTTTATCCACACCTAACTCTTAAATAACTCTGAAGAAGGAAAATACGCACGGAGATCCCTTCCCCACAACCCTTCCCGGCTAATTTAAATCGTTCCCCCACCACTCTTCTTATAAAAGGACCCAGTTTGCCCTGGCACACCTCTTCCTTCTTAAACCACACATAGTCAATCTGTGTACCTAAATGGTACATAGATTGCGTAAATGACCATTTCTTAAAAGACTGCACTTAAGAAGCCTGAGCTATATATTTATATATATATTGCAAACTAAATTGTCCATATTACGAAAAGATACACTTTTCCTGGGACACCTACTGTATTTATATATATATATATATATATATATGGAACAAAAAAGGTCCGCCGCTCTAAACAGACACAATATAGCTATATTAGGTTAAGCTCACCTGCCCAGCTTCAAGGCACCTCCTGTAGTTGAGTCCCTATCCATTTTCCATGTGTACACAGGAGGTCTGTATTAAGACACTCTTGCATTTGAACAGCCGTGCTGACACATAGTGTTATATAATATCTGTTTGGAGCGCCCGGATCTTTTTTGTTCCTTGTAGTTACATAGTGGTCACTTTGGTCCTTGGCTGCACCTCAATATTTATATATACACTTGCACACATTTAATTTGTTGAATCAGAAGCGCAGGTGCTGACACGTTATATAATATCTGTTTGGAGCGCCCGGATCTTTTTTGTTCCTTGTAGTTACATAGTGGTCACTTTGGTCCTTGGCTGCGCTGCACTATTTATATATACACTTGCACACATTTAATTTGTTGAATCAGAAGTGCAGCCATTTTTCTTGCTACTGTTTAGCTTTATTTGGGAGTTTGACCCCTCCCCAGACATGGCCGCTGCAGGCTAATCAAATGCAGGAAGTGTCTTAACAGAGACCTCCTGTGTACACATATAGCAAATGAATAAGGACTCACCTACAGGAGGTGCCTTGATGCTAGGCAGATGAGCTTAACCCAATATAGCTATATTGTGAACTAAAACTCCTTTTTATTTATGTGCTGACACATAGTGTTATATAATGTATGTTTGGAACGTTGGACCTTTTTTGTTCCTTTTAGATTTACTAAGCTGCTGGTTTGGAAAAGTGGAGATATTGCCCATAGCACCCAATCAGATTTTAGCTGACATTCTCTAGTATGTAATAGGAAAGCAAGAGCTATTATTTGATTGGTTGCTATGGGCAGCATCTCCACATTTCCAAACCCACAGCTTAGTCAATCGGGCCCAGGGCCGTTTCTAGGGGCAGGCGAGCCGTGCGATCGCACAGGGCGCGTCCCTAGCTTATTTAAAGAGGGAGCGCAGAGGCAGGCTGAGCCGGGGGGCAGGGTGACATGTGCACCATGGGCAGCACTGCCATTTCATGTTTTAGGGCCGCCTGCCTGGTGGTCTAGTGCTGCCCAACTAGTGGTGACTGCTCAGCTGCAGCGCAGAGGCTGTGTCCTAGTGAATTGGCTGTCTACCCTAGGCAGCCATTCAGTGGGACACAGACTCTGCGCTGCAGCCAAGAATAGAAATCTAAGCTGCAGCAGAACCTGTGATGCGTCCATGTGACCAGTGTGCAGATCAGGGGTAGAGCCAGAGCTTCCTGTGATACGACCACGTGACAAGTCTAGAGATCGGGGGAGGAGCCAGAGCTTCCTGCGGTTCACTTCCTGGTGAACTGACTCCCTGCT
>WWET01000348.1:195728-207347 GCA_011038615.1 Limnodynastes dumerilii
TCCCTCAGTATCCCTATCATGTCTCCGGCCTATACTATCCCCCATCATGTCTCCAGCTCCCCAGTATCCCCCATCACGTCTCCAGCTCCCCAGTATCCCCCATCATGTCTCCAGCTCCCCAGTATCCCTATCATGTCTCCAGCTCCCCAGTATCCCCATCATGTCTCCATCTCCCTAGTATCGACAATCATGTCTCCATCCTCCCAGTATCCACCATCATGTCACTAGCCCCCCTCAGTATCCCCATCATGTCATCAGCCCCCAGTATCCACATCATATGCCTCTAACCCCCCCAGTATAAACCATCATGTCACTAGCCCCTGTGTAACTACAGCAGCAGCTGATAGTAGGGACCGCCTGATAGGTGGCCTGTGGGTTGAACCTAACTCTCTGAGGGCTGGATCATATGATTTCGCAGGCCGATTTACTAAACTGCAGAAAAGAAAAAGTGGAGATGTTGCAGATAGCAACCAATGAGATTCTAGCTCTCACTTTCCTATTACATTCTATAGAATGTCAGCTTAAATCTGTTTGGTTGCTATGAGCAACATCTCTATATTTAATTTTCTGCAGTTTAGTAAATCTAGTCCAAAGGTCCTTTCCCTTTTGTTTCTCTCCAAATACAACCCCCTTCACCAGTTTTTCCTTCTCTTATCTTTTAACGTGTGCCTTCTGTCTCCTTGTGGCTCTGTAGCAGGAAAGTCTCTTCATCTGATGCCTGCATTTTCATCTGGTATAAGCACCATGATACTTATGTGACCTGAGGTCACATGTCACACCAGTATCAAACAGCTATCAACAAGAATGCAGGCAGCAGATGTGGTGAGTTCAGTGTTTATCAGCGCATGGGAGAAGCAGAGAGAGATGTTGCACAGCCTCTCTATCTGCATCTATTGTGGGCTGGCCAGCCATGGAATCAAAGGGGAGTTGCTGAGAAAAATCTGCCTGCAGCTCCTCTCTCCGGTCAGTGCACAGTTGCTGTGCTATGCTAATAAAGTCTCTCTCCCTGCAGCTCCCGTGCACTGACCAGTCTTTACTCATGGCACCCCTGTGATTACACAAATTGGAAAGCTCTGGACACAACATTTTGTGGCATTAAAAACATTACCTTTATTGTAATTTCATTTATTAATTTTAATTTGGATGGCACCTGTCCTGTGCACCGGAGATCCAGATTTGCTAAACAACAAGGCTGATTTCACCATTGGCTATAAGACAGTGGCCTGTGCAAATGGGTTCCCCTGTTCCCTTTGCAGAGCGATGGCTATAATTCCAGACGCAGCATGTGAGATACAAGTCTCTACAGATAAAGTAACGCAGAGCATAGAACACACAACATGGGAGGGGCAGTTGGGTTTGAATTGCTGAAAAAAAAGAGAAGTCCTCTGACTTACTTTCCTACTTAAAACTCAAATTTACCCTCCATTCCCTTATTAGACCCAAACCTCTCTACCTATGCCCTGTCTAGCTCCCCTTTATTCCCTTTTTAGTTGAAAATGCAGGATTTTGACAGGGGTGTGGGTTTTCGGTTGGAATGGCCCTTTTATTAAAGGGCCGTTCTCTTGTAGCTGTTTGCAAAGTGCCTGGAAAATGGATTGCTTCTGCCTCGCCGAGGCAAAGCAATCGATCTTCCCCTGGATGAACAGGCAACGGCGAATGTTAAGTATGAATCTAACCCCAACCCTTTTCCTGAACGCCAGGGGCGTCACAACATTTTCGTTTACCTCGGGGTCACACCAGTGTCACTTAGATGGAAGGGAGGTGCTGTGGAGGAGGGAGACACTGACAGAGGATTGTTCAGACAGTGCCTGTCACTGTCAGTGTGCAGTCCTCTGCCAGAACTTCCCTTCATATTTTGGGGGAGGGGGGGCGAGATGCCATCTGGCCCCCCTGTTCTGACCTCTATGTCCTTACACTAACCCTCCCCTTACATTACCCTAACCCTCTCTTTCTCACAACCTGATTCTAACCTTCCCTTACCCACAGTCTGACATTAAGATTCCCCTCCTCACATAATGACCCTAAAAAACCCCTCCCCTTAGCCTGACCCTAAGGCAATCCCAGAACCTTAATTTATTCCATTATATTATAGTATGTGCCATTCCTAAATCCATAATATATGCCCTTATATTATAGTATGTGCCAATCCCAAACCCATAATATATGCCCTTATATTATAGTATGTGCCAATCCCAAACCCATGATAAATGACCTTATATTATAGTATGTGCCAATCCCAAACCTATAATATATAGTATAGTATATAGTACATCTACGTATATAATGTGTTTTAAGCTGTGGTGGGATTCCTCCTACCTTTTCGACATAGAGTCCCTCTTCAATGTTGGTCTACTTGCCTACTCATCAAGCCACACCCCTTTTTAAACTAGCCACCCACGCCGGTTTTTGCCAGGACCCGCAAAGCCATGCTTTTTTCAGGTTTTACGGGTGTTTGGGGCGGAGACGTAAAATCAGCTATTTTTAAGTACTGCGCTTGCGCACCATAGAAAATACGCTCATTAGCGTAGTGTAATTGTGAACGTATGGGCCATTCACGTAATTGTCACGTAAATACTTACGTGTGGGCGTGCCAAAGTTACGTGAGTCAACAATACGTTCGTTTTACGTGAAGTAGGTGGAGGTTTGTATGTAAAGTGTACAGTATGGGCGTGCTAAGCGGCGTACGTTCACGTAGTCTATAAGTCCGTTAGCGGACGTACGCTGTTACGCGAAAAAAAGTTAAGGTAGGATTTGGGAAGCGGAACTCGTGATATACGTACATTCAAGGGGTGTGCCTAGGGGAGTGTATAGAAGGTACGCGTGCGAAAATACGTTACGCGTGGAAACGTATTGCACGCGTAGTTCTGGATCTACCCCAATGTCCTGAAAGAAAGATACAAATGGTATTATGGTTGGTATGCTATTTTATGCTATACGTGATTGTTGCTCTGTAATAGGTTCTTTAAAATGTTACTTAAATCAAAAGCAACAAGGCCACACACCTCCCTTCCTCTGTTGCTTTCCCATTACTAACACTGAGGCACATGGAGAAATCAGTTTGCTCTAACACTGGTTATGAAATTATTTCAGTTTGAATGTAAAGTCCCATGTAATCTGCTCAATCAACTCAAACAAATGCTCTATACATTTGATTTTATCTGTAGCGATGCCACCTATATTACTGATAGGATGTACATTATATTTGTTTTGTATTTAAACATTCTAAATGGTGCAGTAGTGACACACACACAAAAGCATTTTCTTGTTTGTTTCTTGTGCACATATAGGAGTAGATCCAGAACTCCGCATGCAATCCGTTTATTATCATAGCGCATTTACATGTGCATACCTTCTAAGCACACCCCTAGGCACACCCCTTGAATGTACGTATTTTGACTTATTTCCGCATTTCAAACCCTACATTAACTTTTGGCCGCGTAACCGATCTCATCCGCACACGTACGGACTTACGCAGCTAAGCACGCCCATACTGTACAATTTAAATGAAAACCCCCACCTACATTGCGTAATTTAGGCGTACTTTTGGCTCACATAAAATTGGCACGCCCCCATGTACGAATTTACGCAACTAATACGTGAATGGCCAATACGCTCAGAGTTACGTTACGTTACATAGCGTATCATCTGTCGTGCTCATGCGCAGTACATACAAAATCGCGATTTTACGTGTCCGCCGGGCGTAAATTCCCACGGAAGCGTAGTTCTGGATCTGCCCCATAGTATGTACTACATACCTCCGTAGAGCATTTAGGGTTAAGGCCACATCATGACACTATAAAAGAGCTGAGTCCATTCAGGGAATATATTTGACCCACAACTGCAGAAAGAGGAGTCAGGGACTCTCTGAAAGTAGACGCCTTGTACAGGTGTCTCTACTATGACACTGGGCCTGGCCAGCCCTCAACAAAGCTATCCTTAGGCAAATGCATACCCTCCAACATTTTATAAAAGAAAATCGGTACACTTGGGGGCGTGGTTTGTCCTGTTAAGGGGCAGGGCTTTAATCCCCTTTCATTTGCATGTATGATAAGGTGTAAAATCTCATTTACACCTTATCATATTAATTTTATTCTAAGCATGTAGGGAGAATGCTTTGCTTTTACTTATTGCACACAGATACCTGATCAGCTTCACTTTTAAACTGCTAATTAGACTTGAGCTGGGAAACATCACCTTTTAACTATAATACTGTTGCAACAAATGAAATTTGACTCCCCTGAAATCAACATGGTTTAGCCCAGGTGTAACTTTAAGTTCTTATTTTCAATCTCTGAATCAGGTCCAATAGTGTGTATATGTGCATATACTTCTCTGTCATATAGTGTGTATACACTACTCTATCATCATTGGGTGTGTGTGGGGGAGGAGAGGAAAAAGAGAGAGTATTTCTGATCTGGGGCTTCTTGCTTGTATTTGTCCCCAGGCTCAAAGGGCCTGATCCAGACCTACGCTCGGCCGCGTTTTTACACTTTTCATATACGTAAAAACGGCCATTTGTACTTACTGCACATGTGCGGGGCAGATGTTACGCTATGAAATTCTGAGCGTATGGGCCTTGATCGTAGCAGCTTCGTAATAACGCTCGAGGGGGCGTGTCTGCCTTCCGAAATCCGTAGTTACGCTTCGAGGGCGGGGTGAGGCATTTAAATTGTACAGTATGAGCGTGCTAAGCGTCGTAACTATGCAATGAGCTTACGGACACCCGCGGTTACGATAAAAAAAGTTAGGGCAGGGTTTGCTGGGCATAAGAAAGAAAAACTAATTACGACCTATGGGAGTGCATGGTAGGTACGCTGGCGTAAATACGCTACGCACATGAGCGTTTCATGAGCATAGGTCTGGATCAGGCCCAAAGTTGCCAACTAACCCCCTGGTTAGGGCCTTGATGCTGTTTTTGGCTGTGGTTTTTGTATGTCTGATAGTGGTGTTTGCAGAGAAGCAGACATTTGTGACAGTGGATAGGAAGACAACCCTTTCTCCCTATCATCTGACGCATGTTTCGACACCTGGCATATGTATACATATGTAGACCAGTGCTGTAGCCACCAACTTTATTGCAATGTTTGGAACAGATTAGATGAATACTAATTGTCTGTTCTTAAGCCACCTGGTATGCTACGTCATTTAGATCTTGGATGGGGGGTGGGTCATGCCATCTCTTGCCTTGTTAGAGGCTAGAAATTTGGTGCATTGAAATATTCCTAAAAAGTAATGGCCCCCTGAACTCTACATTATTTTGTATGTGGTTAGGAGAGAACATAGAAACATAGGGCCTGATTCTCATTTAAGAAAGATAGGGGACTTGCGCAAGCCTCTTGGAAATTTTAATTGCGGTGAGATTTGTTAAACTCTGAATTTAGCAGTGATTTGTATTAAAATAGTGCTAAAGTTTTGAAAAAATGTTTCCCATTAAACTCACCGGTGTTTGTATTAAACTAGAGTTCACATCATATACATCATATACACCATATAAATGCAGGTTACTTTTTGAAGTGTTTGATTTGGAGATGTTAGCTGAACTTGTCAATTATTCAAAACTAAATTTTAAGTCCCTTTTAACAAGTGTTAAGTGTTTTTAAATGTGTTTTTTGTTTTATATATTTTCAACATATTATTATTTTTCTTTCAATACAATAATCTTACAAAAGCTGAGTGATGCAGGTTGCCACAAAACGCCATTGTACATTAATTAACAATAATCAGCTGCTAGCTCTTGTGAGGTAATTTTTTAAGGCATTGAACCAGATCCAGACCTACGCCTATTAGCCTACTTATGCATGCAAAGTGCGTAAGTAGGCTATATTGACTGGAGGGCGCATACACCCTCCAACTTAGTTCCATAGGATAGGAGTTCCATCCAATGGGGCGGCTTTTCCCCTCCACCCACACAAATGATGAAAGATGGGTAGGGGAAGATGGTAATTGTACAGTAGGGGCTGTGTTTTGGGGATGTGCACAGATCAGTGGTCGTACATGCTGCTGATCAGTTAAAGGCTTATGACAGTGTAAAAGAGAGAGGAGTGACAGGGGTAGTTCAATCCCCTCTCTCATGCATATTGCCAGACCCCTGCACGTACAGAAAGTGTGCGGGGGGTCAGGATCCGGTCCATAGTGATTACTTACTGAGCAATTGCCAGCAATTTCAGCAAAGTCTCCACACACAACCGCCTCTAGATTCTCTGGCCAGTTTTAGCCCATTCTCCATCAATTTTAAAACTCGCCCCTTAGTAAATCCAGTGATTTCTATGTTCTGACTTTGAAAATACATCATCATTAATGAAATATTCTGCTGTATACTCAGTACTGGCTGTTGTTATTCCCAGACTAGCATGCAGGTGAAGAAAAAAATGTATTGTACAGTTAGTGTATTGTATTGTACAATTGTGTTTCAGCACAATAATATGATACATTGCAATATTAGTTATAGTATATGGGCCTGATCCAGACTTAATAAAGTAACTTGTATGTAACTCTGTAAGATAGAGTGTGGTATCCCTGCGCAAGCCCAATATACACATTGTAAGTGGAAGTAAGCATTTAAATAGTACAGTATGGGCTGGATTAGGCACTTACCTACAACAAGGCGTACGACCAGAGATACACAAGGAAAGGTTAGGGTAGGGTTCTGAACACGTACGTCAGCTAAGTTACGTACATGCGAGGGGATTGCCAGGAGGAGTGCATTATCCTTAGTAGTGTGTAACTTAGATACACTTGCGTACGTAAAACGATCTTAAGTCTGGATCAGGCCCAAGCGATCGTACGCTGGTCGTAAGCGGAAATTCAGCAAAAAAAACGCACTGCGCATGTGCAGAGTGACAACTTCCGGTCGTACCAAAGACCTTTTCGTAGCGGTGATTCAGGCGCTGGAGCTAGGGAATGTAGGCGGGGGGAGCCATTTAAATTGTGCAGTATGGGCGTACTTAGTCCGGTACGATCAGCGCATCGCTACGAAAATTCGTACCGACGCCGGGAAAAGTTAAGGTAGGGTTCAGCCGGCGTACGGAGGTAAAGGTAAGGGGAGTGTCGTGGGAGTGAAAGTTTTTACACTGGAGCGATAATACGCTCCGCTCTCAAGCGTAGGTCTGGATCAGGCGCTATGTGTTTAAAACACATAGTAGATATGTATCAGTTTTGCCAATAAATCTTCTTTAACAAAGTTAACTTTTAAAACAGATAAAATGACTGACTACTACTATTACGCTATTATTATAATGCTGATTTGACTTTTTGTGCGTAGTCAGTATATTATAATTAACTTTCAGTTTTTTGTTTGACTCTTTCTTCTGTATTAGAAATGTATCAGACTTCCAGTTCATGGCTATGAGGGTAAAACAGCCCATTTTTTTTCATTCTTGTGAAATGGTTTATATAAAGGTTAAGGACTCTACACTGTCAGCACTTAGCAGGAATAAAATACTCATTGTTATTTAAAAGTAAGGCATGGGGGTAGCAGTGGGGCCAAGTGCTTTCATTTATTATATGTAATTGAAATGTTTTGCAGAAAGACTGCAGCCTTTACACACAGATAATAAAGATGTATGAGAAGCCCCTTCTCTATCCATCCGTGCAGCCAGTAGTGTCCCCTGAGGCTGTGGACCAAGTCGTGTGGTTGATATACCAAGAGAAACAGATGCCGTCTGTGTAATTCTAACCTCCCCCCAACTTCCCCTCCCAGGGCGCCTGCAGCTTACATGCCTTCAATTTGTTACCTATAACCGGAAGGTCAGGGTCCTGCTGGCTCCAACATCAGGGGCCTACATGTACATGGGGGTTAAGGGAATAGGATGGGCCTGTTCCTGAGACAGATACCAAACATCACAGCAGAGACGGGTAGGAAATTCTAGTAACATTGCACTCACTAATGTAGACATTTGAAACACATTATTCTTCCATGAAAATTACATTATCCAGGCAGGTTTTTTTTTTGCTTTCGTCATACTAACATTGATGGTTTAAACAATAAGCACCCTTCAGTGTATTTTCTCATTGATAAGGACGGAATTGAGCAATCCTAAAAATATACACACAGAGCCTGATCCATTTGGGCATGATCCAGAGAAATAGCACAAAGGGATATTTTGCCATATTAAAATGGAAATTTGGGTGTTTATTCAGAGCTGTTATTCTGTCAGCTCTCCTGAACTTTCTGTAAAACCAAACGCAAATAATGGGAGCTCTATACACTATCCAGATGCACACTCAGCTGCAGCACAGCAGTATAACCAAGAACAATGTTGCTACCTTCACAAATAAGTTCCCTTTCCCCAGTGATCTCACTGCAAGTGTGTGTTACTTCCTTGTAATGTATATTGGAAATAGTGGTTATGCTTTGTGCAGCCGCATTTTAAGAAGTGATGGGGCCTAAAATTATATTTGGCAATCGTAAATATAATTATCATTAAATGTATCTTTTTTTTTTTTAACCAAAAGCAATGCATAAGCAGCATTTGTATATCTTTTGTGTTGTGTTCAAAAGGTTAAATGCTCACTGACTTGTATTTGTATCTGGATCACCGTAATTGCGCACACAGTCCAAAAATCACAGAGATGTGCTATATGATCGGTTGTACTTTCAGGTCTGGATCGGTCCCACATACTGAGGTAAACATTGTGCAGTAATCCCAGTTTAATAAACCACCTGCAGAGGGTTTAACAAAGCTCTAGAGACCTGACAGCCAGACATGTTTATTTGCTGTGCAATGGATCCAGAGTGACCGTGCATGGAGACTGGATTGGATGGATGCCTTTTCGCTTTTGTATGGCTGCATTAAAAAGTATTGGATCAGATCCTTTGTACAGCACTTACATACACAATTACACTAACAACATGTATTTTCATATGCAGTCCAAAGGCCAGATTTACTAAACTCAAATGAAGTAAAACTCGCGGGAGATTGCCTCAAGTAAATTCAGGCAAAAATTTAGTTTGGTGTATTTTAAACTCCTCTGATGGGATCTCGCGTCAGAGGGTATAAAAAGGGCCCCATTAATATCATGAGCCATTCGCCGGAGACACCCCGAAGAGGAAGGACCTCTTCGCTTGCCACAGCCTGGAGAAGATGAGGAGCCGGAGTCCCGATCATCGCCTTGCAACATAGAGAGCATCTGAAATGTGAGTAGGAAAATTATTTAGTATTACTTTTTAATAAATGGTTTTTTAAAATAAATGAATGAGCTTTTTTAACCAATTTAACAAGGACTTATGGTTTTTTATTGGAAAGGATCGGGCCACATTTTTCTTTAGATTTTAGGATTGAGCCACATTTATTCTTAATATTTTAGGATCTGGGCCATGCATTATTTATTTATTATGACCACAGAACGTTTATTATTTATTTATTAGGATCGGGTCATATTTATTATTTATTTATTAGGATCGGGGCATATTTATTATTTATTTATTTATTTATTAGGATCAGGGCCATGTAAATTTTTTTTTGTGTAACGGGTGATTTTTAAATGAATTTTTACTGTATCAGGAACTTGTAAATGTATTTTTTTGTAAGGTTTTCCATTATAGATGCAGCAGCATGCACTTAACCCTTGGCATGCTGCTTATGATACTATAAGGCACAGCATGCCCTGCATTCCAAAAGCATGCTGTGCCTTATAGTACTAGATGCCGCAGCATGCTAAGGGTTAGTTGCATGCTGCGGCAGCCATTTTACGCATTGTGTGGGATTTTTTTTTCTATTGAACTTTTATATACTAATACTTTAGTAATCTCCCGCGATGTATGGTGATTTTAAAAGGGGTAATTTGCCGCGATTAAGATTTTAATCACAGTGAATAAAACCTTTTAAAATTGCCATACATTGTGGGATATTGAAAATCGCTGGGGGAACGATCCACGATTCCACGATTTTTAGGGGCGAGTTATCTCACCCCTTAGTAATTCTGGCCCCAAGCCTCTTGTGTACATCCCCGAAAAAGAAGCATCTGCGTAAGCAGGCGGCAGATGTTACATTACAAATCTACAAGATCCATATGGGGGGTTAACACTTGACTTTCGCATGCTTATTCCCCCACTAGAAAGGAGGGGTATAGGCATGTTACTTAAGTGCTGTGCAGCAATAAGCAGTTCTCCGTGGATCTGTGTTCAGATGGAAGTTAGGCAGGGTTAGGCACATAAGTATCCAGAAATTTGCATGAGAGAGGATGGGTGAAAGGGAATTGCACCCTCCTCTTCCGTGCAAATTTTTAGATCTTTGTGCGTACAGATTTGTGGCTCAGGCCCTTAGCGTGTCAAATGTATATAGTGGAGTTGGTTGCTAGATTTTCAAGCTAGAGTAGTACAGTAGTTAATTGCTCCTATAGCAATGTAGTAAAGTTAAATTGAAGCGTTCCACTGTAGCTACTGGCTAGTCAAATGTGCATCTATTTGTGTTTGCAGTACAATCAGTGTACAATTTAGATACATATCCTTATTGAGCCCATGCCCAGATTTACTAAGCTGCGGCATAGAAAAAGTGGAGATGTTGCCTATAGCAACCAATCAGATTCTAGCTGACATTTTCTAGTATGTAATAGGAAAGTAAAGCTAGAATCTGATTGGCTGCTATGGGCAACATATCCATTTTTCATTTTACTGTAGCTTAGTAAATCTGGACCATGTTTTTTAATCTAATCATAGCTGTACTTAATATTAAATTCTTTTCATTACTTAATGTTCATTTCAATTTGAAAGATCAAAAGTGTTTGCAGAACCTGTGAAACATATGACAGTTATAGTATCATTAATTAAATCACTCTGGACCGGATTTACATATATGGTGTGTTAGGTGCGCACAGACCCGCACCTAACTCACCCATCCTGCTCCCATGCTGTACCTTATGGCACTTACGAGTGCTATAGGGCTACCTTAGCTATCCGTGCAATGTCCTCCCCGCTAATCTAAATACCTTCCCCCTCCCACTTTTACCCAAACCCTCTCCAAGGCAGCATAACGCTGCCTCTTTCTACCTAACTGGTACGTAGATTGCCAAACTGGTACGTAGATTGCCAAACTGGTACGTAGATTGCGTAAAAGACCTACTACGCATGTATAGTAGGTCCTATACTAAAGATACGCACCTAAGAAGTGACTGATTCTTAGGTGTGAATCCGGTCCCCTATTACTATGTATATATTGCAATCAGTTCTAATAATTGTCAATAAGGATATAATGATAAATGTACTTAGCAGCTCTTTTTAGTCTGGTAGATGTGTCAGTCATACTGCAGTAAAGCAAAAAAAACTTTACACTATGCACCATGCTTTGGTGTGTAACAACACCCTAGTGTAAGTACACATTCAGATACTGGAGGCAGTGCCGCTGAGAGGGAGGAGAGGAGGTACTAATTACCCGGGCCCAGACCTGCCGAGGGGCCTGGGTATACACGTGGTCATTTAGATTTAAAAAGAAATCCTTCCTTTTCTTATATTTATTTTTTAAAGAGATGTTTGTAGTACACATTCCGGGAGGCAGTGCCGCTGAGAGGGAGGAGAGGAGGTACTAATTACCCGGGCCCAGACCTGCCGAGGGGCCTGGGTATACACGTGGTCATTTAGATTTAAAAAGAAATCCTTCCTTTTCTTATATTTATTTTATTTTT
>WWET01000348.1:216963-229053 GCA_011038615.1 Limnodynastes dumerilii
GAATGCATCTACGGCGAGTTACATGTTAAAAACCAATTTCCCATAGAAATCTATGGGTTTGTTAAAATCGCTATCATCAGGGGCAATTTAAATCGCCATTAAAGAAATCGCGCTACATCGCTGTAGTTTCCAAATCGATGATCAAAATCGACTCTTAGTAAATTTAGCGATTTGATTGCACTAAATCGCGATCAAACTACGGCGATGATGAGCAATTTACAATAGCGATTTTAAATCGACTTTAGTAAATCTAGCCCTAGGTCTCTTTGTTATGATAACATATAGATAATAAAACACTGTCAACAATAATTTTGCAAAAGAAGTACAGACTCTTCCTTTGTCTTTCATACACTCTGTTTACCATATTTACAGGCCCATGGTACAGCTACCTTTGTGTGAAAAGGGATGTTAGAAGTATGCTGTTAGCACAATGGCAAACCCTTCTTATCTTATCTAGAAAACCAGCTAGGTTTTGCTCTGTCACCAATATGGGATTCTACGATAACCCCATAGCATTTGTCATGAGGTCTTTGCCCTTAATGACAAATCATAGGACTACAGGAACTGAGCTATAGCAAATATTAACCTTTATATCAAAATTCTTTTTTTTTTCTTACTCATATATATTATTATTATTATAATTATTATTATTATTTCTAAATTCCTTTAACAAAAATATGATTATTGCCACAATCATTTAAACTTTGTTTATTTTTTTATTATAATTGTTTTTAAGGATAACCCCATGACATTTTTCATGAGGGCTTTGCCCTTAATGTCAAATTATAGGATGACAGCACCTGAACTATAGCAAATATTAACTTTTATTTCAAAAGCAATATTAACTTTTTTAGATCCCTTTTACCAAAAAATATGATTATTGCCACAATATTTTCAAATTCTTTTTTTATTTATTTTTTATTTCAACAATAACCCCAAGGCATTTATCATGAGGGCTTTGCCCTTATTGTTAAATCATAGGATGACAACACCTACCAAAAATATGATTATTGCCACAATATTTTAAACTTTTTATTTTATTTTATTTTGTATTGATCCCCATGCAATCACATGACATTTGAACTTGTAATGAAAGATACTGCACATAAATATGTTAGAGGAAAAGTATTATCACACAACATGATTATAATTTTGAATGCTCTATTATCATCCATATGTTCAGAATGTATGCAAATGTTATAAACATATAACAGATCTGTGACTTTGTGTATTATATTTTAGTTCAATTATTAATTAACTCACTTACATGCAATGCACCAAATAACCTTAAAATAGAGCATATTTAGGATATGAAGAAGTCAATGTTTATTGAATCAGGGATGTTGGCAACTAAAACCAATGAAGGTCAACAGTGATCAAACAATAGCAAGTGAATGTGTTATGACATCTATGGTACCCTTAGCCAGTATTCAGAAATCACCTATCCTAGTTCATCAAGTGTGAGACTCCAACTGTAAGTAATGGCATACTATTATGGACTGACTTGGTTGGGTTTCCACTCTGGGCTCCCAGGGACGTGATAGGGTTTCAGCGTGGTGATGGAAGCTAGAGTGTTTGATATGTGATCTGCTCGTGTTAGTGTGCAAAGAGTTGATTGGACTGGACAAGGCAGACTTGGCTGGACTGGACTAAACAAGCTTGACTGGAGTGGACAAGGCAGGCTTTACTAGACTGGACAAAACAAGCTTGACTGGAATGGACCTGACTTGACCTGGACCAGGACTGGACTGGACTGGACTTGACTTGACCTGTACTAGACCAGGAGACATGAACTGAAACAGGGCTTGACTTGACCTGGACTGGTCAGGAGACATGAACTGGAACAGGAATAACAATTTACAGACTGTTCATTGCTGACTGGAATAATCAGGCTGACTACTGCTGGCTTGTTTTAAAGGCTGACTATTGCTGGCTTGTCTTGCAGGCTGATTGCTGCAAGCTGAGAAGCAGGCTGATAGCTGCAAGTTGAAGACTGCAGACAGAAATCTCCCAAGGAGTAAACAGGAACCAGGCACCATGAATGACCAAGTTGTTCTGGCACTGTGGATAGAGTGCTCTGGGTTTAAATAGAAAGCCCATGACCAGGATTGGATAGCCTGCTCATGTGATTCCTAGAGCTGGACTCTGATTGGCTGTAACAAGTCATGTGATGATTCCAAGATGGCAGCACACATGAAATAGTCCTGGAAGCATGGTAATGGCCAGAAAGGGCAGCAGACAGATGACCACTGATGCGTTAAGTAACACTGTTTGTGTCACATCCATAATGAACCATAAATTAAAGGTGTTTCTCATCTGCTTAATCTGCTTACTCTTCCCCAGTGGTAGACACCCCCCTTCCTCCCTGGTGCAAATCTTCTTTTCGTGTGCTAGGAAATCTGTAGCATAACTACTGCTGTGCACATTCACAGATATTACTTTTTTGGGAACTTATGCAAGAGTTTTGCATAAGTCCCCTAATGGTATTAAATGAGGATCAGACCCTTGTTTTCCAAATAACAGGCAGCAAACACTTACATACCTCTGAATTACTAAAAATCCCTATCATCAGTTGGAATAACATTAACCTGTAAGACATAGCCATAGAAACCACTAGATGCAATACCCTACATAAAAGTATGTGGAAACACAGATATGGACAGCCAGCTGAATGAAATCCAGGAAGAAAAGTCTGAGTACCCCCTCTCCCTCCACAAAGAAGAAGTAGTAGACACTGGCAGATACAGTATGGTCAAAGATAAATAGCAGATAAAACAGAAGAGGGATCCCTGGGTTGCATTGTGCCTAAGGGTATGTAGAAAAACAGTGTTAGGAAAGGTCATGGAAAAGCAAATAAAAAAATTGGAATCTTCACAGTACCCTGAGGGTGCTGAAGAGCAGTATCTCCCACAGGAATGATCCAAATAGTGGGCATATTGCTGACATAATCTATTAAAGCTAAGGAAGAAGCGACAAGCAGGTATTACCACCAACAGTGTAGACAGGACAATAATAAGAATGAGGCAGAGAGCTGCAGGAAAGAGACAAAATGAGAAGGATAAACACAGTAGGCATATTACAATGGAAAGCAAGAACAAGACAGAACAGAAGCACACATATTATACTTATTCTTCCAATACATAATAAGTGAATAGAGACAGGAAATTAAATAAGAATTTCTACCTAGTCACACGCCCTTTCCTATACTTATCAGCTAACCCAACTATTATCCATATGCTAATAAATGTGAATAACCTGAATGACTGAGCCTTGCCGTTTATATGTCTTCAGGTCTATCTGATACTCTGATATTTAAATAAATGTGATGAATGTATGCATTTCATAGATATAAAACAAGTTTATTGCACAGTACCATTTGTTAGAAACTTTGGTATGTAATTGTACTGCAGGATCTATCACTTTCAGATATATTTAATAAGAGACTATACTTAATTAATGATGATGATTATTGGTGATGGTATTTTTTTTTTCTAATGCAATGAATTGATATAGAACGTTTTTATGCAATGTTTGAAGGGAGCATTGTACATCCTTTCTAAACTGACCTTTATTTGTGCAGACAATAAGATGAGGACAGCCCTTCCATCCGTGAAGGAGAGCTCTTAACCCGCTCTTTCATTGTGCTACAAAGTAAGGGTGAGTTAAGGACACATCTTCCTGCACATTACCTTTATATTCTATTGCTGTTGCGAAGCATGACACTATATCAATGCTATCTGTCAGGAATTCTGGGGTCTGGGATTCAGCCTTAGGTACCCTGGTATCTGGGCTACGGTATTGAAGGCTGGCGGCCTTAATGTAGGGCTTGCTCATCAACAACTCAAAACGAAGGAAGTAAAGTTAAAGTATTATATGTTTATTACAGTGTGTACAGTCAACAATCCATAGCAGGACCCACGACCATTGAGAGGGTAGTGAATTGGTGCTAAGTTGGGCTGGTGAAAATGACTGGCAAGTAACAGCAACACAATAAATGCAAATCTTTGTTTGAGATGGACGTTGAGGCTGTAATAAGAAACAAATGGAAATATAGTTCTAGAAAACACCTCAGCGGGATGATTAAGGTGCACGAGTTCCAGAGAGCACACATTTCAGAAGCACCTTTAGAGACTTGCTGGGTGTAGTAGTGCACACAGTTCAGAGTGAAATAAACAGCAAAACAGGAATGCAGATAGGTACAATATCACACAAGGAGGTACTGGATACAATGAAACACCTGGAATCAATGCACAACAGGAAATACAGTTCAATGTAGCGATGCAGGCTGAGTGCAGTAGTGCACCAGAGAATAAAGTTCAATAAGCTCCGTGCAGCGGGGCAGGCTGGGTGCAGTAGTGCACCAGATAATACAGTTCAATGAGCTCCGTGCAGCGGGGCAAGCTGGGTGCAAAAGAAAGCTAACACAGTCACTGTAGTACCGAGAGAATCAGCGATGATAGGCTGGAGATAGTAGTACTCACATGCAGGTTGGCTCACAGGTGGACACGGTATCTGTGAAGACTGTTAGCTGGGGAATGCAACAGAGATGGTTCAGTAACAGGTGTATGGTGTCTGCGCTAACAATGTTAATGGTACCTTCCAGATAGTCTCAATATATAATGTCCACTCTCTAGAAAGTCCACTTGATCTTCTTAATCTTCTTCCCTTCCCATATGCAAAGACTCTGGATTGTAGTTTTTCTTAGGATCTTCTCCTCTTTCTCATTCATCCAAAAACAAAAAGAAAACAACCAAACATGTGTGGCAACGTTTCACTAGATGCACCTTATTATCAGATTTCCCAATTGCCTACTCACATTTGGTACTTCTTGTAATTTATGCTCATATAGGTTTCTTTTCCTTTTTCAGGTTTTCTTTCAAGGTTAGTTCCAATCACCTCCTCTTCTTCCGATGTTCAGGTAAGTGAAGACTGTCTTTTCCAGGGATCCTCCTTTGGATGGGATTTTTCTCACCGCCAGTTACCAAAAGAAGAAAAAACACCCTGTGCAGTCTGTTTATTCAAAAAATAAGCTTACAATAAATTCTTTGAGTATACTCACAAAACATATGTCTTGTATTCAATGCTCGTAGTTTCCACAATCTGTGGTGCATAGATTCACTCCTTTCCTCTGTCTCAAGGTGAATTCCTTCCGTAGGGAAAATGATATTCTCCTCCTTATATAGATGGACAGTAGCAGGGAAAATAAGCTGAATAATTATCAGATATAGTAAAGAACCCCCTCAGGGGAATCCGATCCTTTAAGGGTCCTTTTTGACTGAAAAAATATTAATACTCATTGGTCAGGATGTTCGCTCCAAAAGACTTTTTATTTAAAACAACTTCTTAGTAAAAACCAGTCATAAAAAATAACACCAAACGAATGAGAGAGACATCTTCATTATCCCAAATGCCTTCTTTCCTTCCTCCATACACTAGAGGGATTACCTCCAACTCCTCACAGTCCTACTAGTAACTACTGCCTACAAGATGACATGTAAAAAACACCTCATACTGTTAGTGCAACTCACAATACCGGGGCCCCGTGCGAATCCACTATCAGAGAGGGAGGGGAAGTGTACTGGGACCGGAGCGATGGGTAATCCACACCTGGGGTTTTTCACCGACGCGTTTCGGACACGTATGTGTCCTTTCTCAAGGTATCACCCCCAGAAGGAATCAGCCATCTTTTAAAGCTTGCCTCTTCCTTCTTCTATTTATTGTTTCTCATTATTCTCACTTATTCTTTATCTTCTTATTCTATCATACACCATCTTCATAAAAATTCCCATAAAGTTCAAATGTTCAGCGGTATAAACAATTTATCTCCACGTGGCTAGTATAAACAATCTCTATCCTGTTGCTTTCATTGGTCCGCAATCCTATTATTAATTATGTTTACCAAAATAATAATAAACTTCTATTTTATTATTGTATATCTCAAAATTGTATAATCTTCCTTTTAAATTCATAGTGTATTCTTTAAAATTCTGCCCAATTTTAAAGCTTTAAATCCCTGCTTACGGGTAATAAGCCCGCCGCGGCTCCCGTGTAAATAACTCCTTCACTGCCGCATTGACAGCTGTGGTCTTCTGACGTGTAAAATAACTCCTTCACTGCCACATTGACAGCTGCGGTCTTTTAATATTATTAAAAAAGTTTTCTTCCTGCGTCCAGTAGGTCCATCCATACATGCAAACATGAAATTGTTACACATTTGAAAGTAATAGTAGGAACGTCGGGTCTATTAATAGTTGGCGCCGGGTCAACCTCATTAATAACCCTTGCGTTGCCATACGTTCCGTTCCTTACAGGTTAGAAAACTAATTTAGCCCTCAATAACAGAAATAGGGGATGAAATATGTGACTGGAAAACAGTGCAAAATTTTTTTTTATCTCATCTACCCACTATCCATACAATATTTAAAATTTATCCACAATATTTACAATATTTATAATTTATCCACCATTATGGTCATATCAAGAATCACTGCGTTTATTTTGGAGAGGCATTAGAAGAATAATTTTTTTTTAAATGTCAGAGAAGGATAAATAGAGTATTCTTCACGGAGAGATTATAGTTCTTTCCATGGAGGATATTCTGAGAGGGAAAGGAAAGGTATACTCTCATAATCATAAATAAGAGGATCGCAAGTTAAGAATGAGGGTCCGTTATCTTTTAAGTAAGGATCAGCACCCCAGGAAAGAGGATCAGTCGGGGGCCAAAAGGGATTAGGATCATTGGGAGTATTGGGGACATTTCTCCCACCCCTATTTCTGTTATTGAGGGCTAAATTAGTTTTCTAACCTGTAAGGAACGGAATGGTATGGCAACGCCACGTCGGAAGAAACATTCTGGTAAACTGGCCATGGTAGTAGGGAGGGCAGTGCAGGTGGATCGTGAGCTCCGGGCGCCGACGGGAGTCCGACAGCTGTTAAATGTCTGAGAGTCTGCCGGCTCCTGGTGGTGCACAGATTTTCCAGCTTCATGCGTGTGACGTCATGACATCACAAGCATGAATAGAGGAGCAGAGGAGAGCAGAGTGCAGGTATGCTCTCTGCACTTAAGAATATAATATCAGTGAATAAAAATATAAAGGTGATGTGGCAACATTGGGGAGATGATGAGGAGGGAGACAACACAGGAGGAGATGATGGGGAGGGGGACAAGACAGGAGGAGATGATGGGGAGGGGTACAAGACAGGAGGAGATGATGGGAAGCTGATGAGAGGAAGGAGAGATGATGGAGATAGAGAACTGACATAGGGGAGGGGGAGATGATGAAAATTGGGAGATGATAAATGGAGAGAGGGAGATGATGATAATGGTATGGTGATGAATGGGGAGGGGGGATGATGAAGAGAATGAGGAGGGGGACCTGATGAAGAGGAGGGGGAAATAATGAAGGGGATAGAGAAATGATAAAGAGAATGGGGAAGATGATGAGAATGGGGAGATGATGAATGGGGAGGGGGTGATGATAAAGTGAATGGGGAGGTTGAGATGATGAAGCGAATAGAGGGGGGTGTTTTTATTTATTTTTTATAAGATATGCTTTATTTGGCTTTTTGGAAATGGCCTATCACTGAGAGAGGGACGGTAAGTATTATATTTGTTATTATGGTACATAGATTGTGTTGTATTCAAAGGTGGCTGTGTCTTGCCATCAATAATTTATAATAATTTAAATAGTTATAACCAGTGATTTTTTTGTCATAGAACGCACCCAAACAGAGTTCCGGCACCTATTTGGATGGATTTTCCAAGTTTTAAAAGTTTTGGCGGCAAAATCATTAAAGCGGTGCATGCGGGCTACTTGTGTGTCGAGTCCGATGTATGCGCGCTTCATCTACGCTTTTTCTTGTGATGCTTGTGGCGCTGCTCGGCTTGTGATTGGTCGTGTGGTTGCCCGTGAGTTGATGTGAGTTCCGGCACCTTTTTCTTACAAAAAAAGCACTGGTTATTACGCTATTTTGACTCAAATACTTTAAAAATGGGATTGCTTGGTAATTATTTTGTGTTAGGGGTGCCTTGAAAAAATATGGAGACCCTAAGGATGCCTCGAACTGAGAAAGTTTGGGAACAACTGGGTTAGGGCTTAAAATGCAGGTTAGGGTTAGGCTGTGGGGCATGTGGGTTAGGGTTAGGGCTGAAGATGGGGAAGGTTAGGGTTAGGCTGTAGGAAACAGAGGGTTAGGATTAGGAAAGGATTAAGGTTAGGGTTAGCTAAAAATACTTAGGGCCAAATCCAGATTTACACATGCAAAGTGCGTTAGTCAGGTGTCCATAGGGATGGGCGTGTTTGGGCTCCAGATGTTTTGCAAAACTTACATGCGGATCTCCTATAGGACGGAAAGTATGCAGGGGTCTGGATCCTGTTCCTGACCTATGGTGGCTGACTTTTCGTTCCTCCAGTAGTTACATCACAACCGCTCTCTACAATGGACACTGCCGGTAATTACAATATTCAACTTACATAGGTAAGGATTATCAGTTTGCAGTGTTCCTGTGTCTCACGCAGGATTGTGGGGTAACTTTTGTTAAATAAATGCGGCTCATGCTCTTTTACATGTCTATGAATTTGGCAGTTATATTCCCAAGTATTAGAGAGAATGACATAATATGTACTGGCAGGAGCTTGTTCAGTGTGCCCCTAAGAAACTATATATAAGAGCATAAAATTCTAGGAATCTGACAGTGTCCTCATTGTTTTTGAATGATCATCAGATTAGTGTTACAATATCTTCACCCTATGGGGATAGCCCTCCCTACCTGCTAATGTAAATAAAAGCATTAGAGAAGGAAGTGCAAAATATAGCAGGCGCAGCATGGTTTTTTTTTATATTTATGCAATAACATGGATAAAAAACATGTTTATTTCTCAAATGATTGGTGATGATATTCACCAGCAGTAGAGCTTTTCAACATTTACTAAAGCAGTCTGTATGTGATGATACTGATTATAATCTATCATTTAACTCAGTTGCTGCTGTGTTTATGTTTCTGAATTTGCAAATTCTACACATAAAGGGGTGTATTCCATTTCCTTTATGGGATATATTAAATTTCAGACTACACACCGTGTGCTGCCTAATCGAGTACCCCCTTCAACCACACCCCACCCCCATATACTAGCAGCTGATTCTAATTTTACTTTTGAAGGACCTGATGTCAGATCCAGTGTACATAGCGTACATAAGCCAGCTCTGAATAGTTACTGCGCAGTACCTACACTTCCGCAACGGAACAAATCCACCTGATGCTGTATTATGTACAGAATTTAGCCTCTGAACGGGGTGATAGCCCACTCACCATGTTTACAACATACTCATGGTGGGCGGGCATTGGATTTAAATTGTATAGCTAAGCCCTTACACACAATTCAGTATTCTGTACACACAGAGATGCGTGCGGTTAAGATATGGTACTGGCCATGGAAATGCATTCTGCAAGCAGGAGTGTATGGAGAGTGCACTTATTGCTGGATTAAAATTTTAACCTCATACTAGTTTGACAGTCCAACTAATGCTGCATTCTGTGAACCCCAGGGTTATAGATCATCCCAGGGTCACAGACGGCAATAAAATTACAGAACCCGGGTCTGCCCTGGCAGTAGTTTGAATCATCACACTGTGTAATTTGTTTACTATTGCCCTGGCAACACATGTTGCCAGGGCAGTAGTAAACAAATTGCACCAATCAAGTGCTCTCTGTACCACCCAAATTAAAAAAGCTGCACACTACACCTCTACCCGGGTCAGATCTAGGAAAAAAATCCTTCTTTTCTCCCGTGTCCAATTCCCGGGTTACTAGACCCTAGTCGAGGACCCGGGTCCTTTTACACCACACCTAAACCCGGGTAGTTGGACCTCGACCCGCAATAACCTGGGTTTTTGATGGTGATGTAAAAGGGGCATATGAGATGTTTAGAAAAAGGTTTTGCTGTTTTATCAAAGGCATCTTATCCAGGGCTGGATTTTTAAATTCCCATACAGCAGATGACTGTCATTATCGGAACCAGCACACTAATAAATACAACCAGCTCTAGTGCTTGCAAACCAAGTGCTGCCTACTTAAAACTGTAGTGACATACAGCATAGGGCTTCATTTATGGTTAAAAGCAATGTGCTTTAACCTCTGCTACAGAACACAGAGAGGTTGGCAGGATGGTATTATTATTTTCCACACCATTATTCCACAAGTATAAATAAATGTAATATACAGTATTGGTACCACTTTACATTCTCTTTCTGCAGATGGTGTATTGAAAAAAAAACCCTTTCTGTGTATATATCTACAGTTCAGTTATTGCATTCATGTACTTCATGCTCTCTTTATTTACTTATCTGTATATAACATAATAGAAATTATACATTTATGTAGTAGTCATAATTCTAACCTTAAATCAGAACAACAAGGTATAAGGAACTGTAAAAAATTGATACCTGGAAACAACATCATTTCGGGGGAAAAACATAATTTTGGACAATGAGCAACAAAAAGAAAAAAATTACATTCCGGAACAACTCTAACTACTCTAATATCACTGCTAGGGGAAAACCACACATGTTTAAAGACAATATATCAGAGTGAAGACAAGACAAGTTCATATCTCCCTCTGTCTGCAGTCCACACACAGTATCTGTCAAGAAGGGTTGCTGATTTAATGCAAGGAAACTGCACTTAGCTGAAGGGCCAGCAGGACAAGACTGAGACCAGATTAGAAGCCATGATGACAGCAACTGGGACTGGCATTTCTTTACACAGCCTGATCTGGGTCAGCTTAACGCTTTCATTGCAATATAAGAAAGGGGATCATAAAGATATATACAGAGATCTCTACAACACTATTGTGCAATAATAAAAAAAAAGTGTAATTACCCTAAAAAACACTACATCTGCACAAAGCACTCAAACAGAGTGTTCATCTCCAAAATGTAAAATGTTGCCTCAAATCAAACTAGTAGGAACTGTTTGCTTGCCACCAAATTGTACATTTACAAGACAGCAGTTACTCAGTCACACAAAGTGTTTGGGCTTAGGGCCTATTTCAATATATTTCTATATTTTTCTGTGCATCACTTTCACATCCTTGTCCCTTTTTTACTTGGATTGATGGGTTTTGTGATGCACTTATGGGGTCCCTGAGATTTAGAGGAGGGGAGTTGTGTGGCCCTTTGGTTCTTACCCCCCTCCCCCCGCCAAGTGCTACTTCTCCAATTGCATGGCAAGAGGGAGAGGCACAGTGGACAAGTCCTGGGTGACAAGTTGGGCAAATGGTATATACACCGAGCTTGCTCACCCCTGTGGTCTTTAATGGCTAAATGTCATCAGGGATAGTAGGAATCCTTGTCTTTTTGGAGAGCGCTGTGCACTTTTTGTGTTTTACACTAGTTTACATTTCACCTTTTATAGCACAGAGCACAGAGCAAGTCATGTTCTTGGCTTTCAATAAAAAAAATAAGTGTCTGAGCAATAGCAAGATTGAGCTAAGGATGTTGAACCTTCAAATACATGAATGACCTGAAGTTCTTCAATGCAGGTCTGCTCCGCAGAATGTATTTTACTTAGCAGTGTGAAATGGAGTATGAACCAGAAAATGAAATAACCTAGAGCACCTCTTTTTTACTCAATCAGGTTATTTCATTTTCTGGTGCACAGTTACGGCAGTACTGATAGCCGTGTATCTTCTGGAGCTGCCCTGGCTACAGTTATATAATTACTTTGGACCGTATTCATACTCAAGCGTCCTGGGCTGGATCCAGACTTAAGTAAGTGCTTGAAATTAAGAGAGGTTAGTTACTCTTGGGCTAAACCATGTTCATTGCAGGGGAGTCATATTTCATCTGTTGCAAACAGTATTAGAGTTGAGAGGTGATAGTTTCCCAGCCCAAGTTTAAATAACAGTGTGGTCAGTATCTGTGTGCAGTAAGCAATTCAAAGCTATATCCCTGCTTGCAAAGTATACAATTAACTTGACTCCCCCTGCAATCAACATGGTTTTGCCCAGGTGTAACTTTCCTCTCTTAGGGCCTGATCCAGAGCAACGCTCGCAAGCGAGCGTACGCTCATCGTAAGCGAATTTTCGTCAA
>WWET01000348.1:234278-255124 GCA_011038615.1 Limnodynastes dumerilii
TATTCTCCCATCTGAGGTGGTTGAGGCCAATACAGTAGAACAATTTAAACATGCTTGGGATAAATATAAGGGTATCCTAAATTGTAATCCAAATTGAGGGTAAATAGGGTCTAGGTTCAGTATAGTTTTCAATAAACAAATGGGCAGACTAGATGGGCCATGTGGCTCTTATCTGCCGTCACTTTCTATGTTTCTATGTTTCCCGGACTAACAGGTAAGAGACCATGGAATACAGCCTACCATTTGACAAAGAGCAATGAAAATCCTAGTTTGAGAATTTGAAAGTTGAGGGTATTGCGGCTTCTGTGCGAATGTCCTAGACAATGAGAAACAGCTGGGCTCACTGCAACATACACATTTCTGACAGCCTCATTTAGGACACTATGCCTCACAGTGCTTAAGGGCACTAGGCCCTTGTATGTATGTTTTAGTACAGGATACTGAGCCCTATAGTTAGTTATTAAGGGCATTAGGACCTTTAGTAATGCAGGGAACTAGGTACTGGATAGGTGAGTTTAGTAGGCCCTTGTTCGTATGTCAGTAATCTAGGTCCTTCCCTGTTAGTTGTTTATAGGCCCTGGTTAATGGGTGCTTGATCTTGTTTGGCTTGATGGTGCTAGAGCCTGACAAGGTGTATGAGGGCATAAGAACCTGATAGCAGCTAGAAGGCTCTGATAGTGGATAGATGATGCAAGGCCCTGATAGTGGAGTGGGGAAAGGGGCACTATGCATTACTGGTAGGGGACCACACAAGTCTAAGGTAGAAAGCACTGGGAGTGGGCCTCCCAAAGGGATGTCCTGACTGCTACAGCCACAAAGGTCTGATGCCTATCCTTCCCTGTCTGTCTGTGTGTGTCCATGGAACAGGAGAAAAAAGGACGGTTACCTCCATAACGTTTCTCCGTGATTAGGTAGGATTCTTGTGGTGGGCATGGGGTTGTTTGTGTTTTTAGGTCCCCGTGTTACCTGTTACAGCTATATTAAGCAGTGATACACAGTCTGGCAGCAAATTAAAATGAATTATGGAATAGGTTTGTATGCATAGTCCAACTGCAGATACCGGGGTTGATCCAGACCTAGAAGCAATTGCACAAAAGGTGCAAATCTGTATCTG
This sequence comes from Limnodynastes dumerilii, assembly GCA_011038615.1. Lineage (NCBI taxonomy): Eukaryota > Metazoa > Chordata > Amphibia > Anura > Limnodynastidae > Limnodynastes > Limnodynastes dumerilii. The sequence continues at coordinate 235,393 of WWET01000348.1, forward strand.
GGCAAACCAAGTTGCAATGTTAGGAGTGCAAATTAATAATATTTTAATTAAGTTTTGACCTACAAAAGATAATCTCTTAATTCCTTCTGTTTGTTCTTTTCTCCCACTTCAGTGGTTTTTCCAAGTAGCTGTTACTTCCAACTCTGGTTTAGCACCATTGTGGCATTGTTTGAATCTGAGTTACATATAAGAATTTCGTCACATAAAGAATTTTGTTGATTCAACTTGCTATTGTATCAGCATTGCAGACACTTGCTATTGTATCAGCATTGCAGACACTTGCTATTGTATCAGCATTGCAGACACGTGCTATTGTATCAGCATTGCAGACACTTGCTATTGTATCAGCATTGCAGACACTAATATTTTTCACCAAGACAAATTTCAGCTATAATGTAATTTTGTACAAGGATATACCTAAGTGATTTTTACATGTATATGTACATTTTGTACAAAAGGGACTAGCTGTAATGAAAATAGATGCGTAAATTTGGCTGTTTGTATGTTCTGCGCATGGCAAATGTTACGTTACGTAACTCTGATTGTACGTAACTTGTTCGTAACTACGCACGAAGAGGTGTGTCATCTGTACGCATCAGAAAATACACATTGTAGGTGGAGGGAGGCATTTAAATTGTACAGTATGGGCTGAGTTAGGCAGTTATGTACAACAACGACCAGAGATACGCATGGAAAAGTTAAGGTAGGGTTTTGAACTCGTAAATCATGAAAATTTTGTGCGTTCAAGGGGAGTGCATTATACTTATTAGTGCATAACTATGCTACGGGATTGTACTTAAAGTGAACTTAAGTCTGGATCTGGCCCAGTCTTCTGACACATCTAGAATGGTCTCAGTAAATCAAAAAATTTCACTTTTTTTTTTTCAAAATATTACTTGGTTTAGTCTAATAATAGCATAAAATTAATAGTGTACGTTATTTATTTATTTATTTATTTATTTGTGTGTTTGAATACATATTTTATACTGGAAAGTGTCTACAAAACTTCTATTCTCAGTCAAAGTTCAGGATTTGGACTCTGTCTCTGGTGACGGAGACCTTGGCCCTGAGAGGAAAGTTACACCTGGGCAAAACCATGTTGATTTTAGGGGAGTTAAATTTTATCTGTTGTAAACAGTATTATAGTTCAAAGTGATGTTTCCCAGCCTAAATCTAAATAACAGTATAAAAGTGAAGCTGGTGTGAAATAAGCAAAAGTAAAGTATTCTCCCTGCATGCATAGAATAAAAGTAATTTGACTCCATTGAAATCAACATGGTTTTTTTCCAGGAGTAAACTTTGGAGAATCTGGTCCCTTGTGTCTGCTGGACAGCTCCATAATCCTTTTGTTACCTGATATTTTAGCTCCTCCCCTTGCCATATAAACCCAGCCTTTTAACTTCCTCCTTGCCAGATTATTGTACTTGTACTTCCTGTCTGTAATCTGCTGTTTAGTTGACTGCATTCCTTCCTCAACTTGTACCTGACCTCGCACTTGCTTTACCATATGGTAATACGATTTTGCCTCAGCTGCCTCTAACTATTCTACACCACCATCTGAACCTGCCTTTTTTTTCCACTGACTCCAGAAAATTTCAGTTCAAATGGCACATCATAGAAAATTACAGTATAGGTATAAGTACATTTATCTAATATAAATAGTCTACACAATAGAAATATTGCATTGCAATGCAGGAAAAATACTGGAACACCATGTTTCCATTTGAACAAAGCATATTTTGAAGTTGTTCGTGGAGACTTTACCATATATACTGACTATTAACAGAAGAAAGTTTTTCTTTAATTATAATCAGTGTTTGTTTCTTCAGTTATAAAAAACATAGCTCCTACCAACTTAAATCAACTTTTAGTTGATTCAAAATACATGCTTATGTTCTGAGGTGTGGTGTGGATGCACTTGTTATAATATTTGTTTATATATGTTCTAAAAACCTTTCACTTACTTTCCAAGCACTCAGATTGCAAGCTATTTAGTGTTCTTTGAATTGGTTTATCCATGCAACCTGACTGGAACAAATTTTGTGACCTATCCAGACTTTCTACACCTTTGGACAGAGGATTCAAAACTGAATTTAGAACCTTGTCTCTATGATAATTCTGTACTCCTCTAAATCGTCCGTGGCTGTAAACTGCTGAACACTCAGTAAATGGACTGAGTAATAATAGTACTAGTCTATCTGACTTGGAATAAACTTCACAATACAATATCTCCTTGAAATATTATGTTGCTTTTTTTATGATGACTTCTCATCTCTTCATCAGTGTAAAAAAACAGAATGATTCTCTGTAAATGACTGCATGCAATGTTTAGCATGTCCATTAGAGATTATGCAGTCACATAGGTTTAGAAAACATTTTGCGACTGAGACATAACAGCTTTGAGTTTGTTTGGGGTTTTTTTTCGATCCTCCTACCAAAGTAAAATATGTATTATCTGTAAGCTATGATTGACTTGGTCGTGTATACTGTAATAGGGAAACCTGCATCACAGTGTTTAGTTCCCTAAATGAACTAACATTACCATAAAAATGAGCCAGGATCCCCACACAGGAACACACAACCATATTCTGAAAGTACTTGAACTTCTTCAATAACACAGTTGGTGTTGGAGTATTAATATCTGATACTTTTATTTTTAGCAAGTCTTTGCATAATCTACTCTACTAGAGTTTGCTGAGCTACAAATGTTAGCCTACCACTGGCCCTTGCATCATATTGTCTATTTTTTCCCATAGAGTAAATCAAATTGTAATAGACAACTATCACTGCAAGTAAATTGCATTAAAAATTGTTATAATATGCAGGAGTAAATTTGGTACCTTAGCACCATATTGGTAAACTTGGATCTTGGTATCACATAGAATTTATTTAGTAGCAAATTTAGTTTAACAAATTTAATAAAATATATTGGAAATCATACTTAAATTTGCTGTCCAATACATAAGTTTATGAGTCATTTTGTAAGATCTTCACTACATGCAATTCATTTGTAGGGTCAAGTTAAGTTTCTTGTGATCACGCTAGAAACTTCACTAAAATTTACACCTCCGAAATGAATGCATCTTGTGGCTTTAATGTTTGTGCTACAGCTATCTAACATTTTATTAAATGGTACTGCTCTTTCAAATATCCTATATGACTGAATGTGATAATATAATAAATAGTTGCTACATATATTACAGGAGTTTAGTGCAGAATAATATTCAAAGCATGTATGGTTATAACTACTTACTCATTAATATACATTGACCTTTGTAGAGGCAAATTAATTCCAAGTTCGCACATACTAGCTGTGGAGCTGGCTGTGTCAGAGCAGCCACCTCATTAGGGATGTAAAAGGATGGCTTCAGGGGATACCGCGTCTGTCACCTCAGTGGCTATTACAGCCAGCTCACGTGCGGCAGGGGCACACACCAGTGACAAGGCTCGTTTCTGTCAACGTTTCACAAGGCATTAATCCCAGAAATAATCCTATTGTGAATATGAGTTAACAGAGTAGAGAAACAAAAGGCGATAGAAGCAGGTTAGGGACTGCACAAAAACATCATTTTACTTGTATATTTGCTTATTTTTTGGTTTTGATTTTTTTTAAATGAATTCTATAAAAAAATTTTACATTGAAAACTGCAAAACTAAAAACCACAGTAGTAGTGGTTGCATAGTGTCTAACTGTTAACTGCTATTCTTTAAGACAATATATGTGTGTATGTGTAGTGTGTGTGTGTGTGTGTGTGTGTGTATGTGTGTGTGTTCTTGGGCACCACTTTTGTCCTTTAGAGGTAAAAACACTTACTTAAAAATGGTAGATGTACTGTAAATATACACATATAGGGCCGGATTCAGACTTAAGGTAATTTTATGTATGCAAGCATACCTAGGTTACACAATACTAAGGATAGCACACTTTCCCTGGCACTCCCCTCACACTTAAGTAACTTAGCTTACCTTAACTTTTCCTTGCGTATCTCTGGTCGTACTTAATGACTCAGCCCAATCATACTGTGCATTTTATGTGGGGATGGTGCAGAAGTTTTAGGACCATTTGCTTGAAGGGAGTGGCCTCCTCAAACCTATATGGGAGTGAGGATCCAGCAGGGATCCACTTTAGATTTCCAATGCCACTGTGCTCAGAGCTCTAAGCAGTGGAGTTCTGGATCCAGTCCACAGTTTCTGAAGTTATCTTCATAAGTTCTGTAAGTCATTAATAACTGGGTCTAGGCAGAGGGTCCAGCATCCAGCATCCAGCTACAAGTTTTAAGCCATGGTGCACTAGGCACTCCATGTAGGCTGCTATGCTGATTGGTGAGAGGCTGCTGGGAGATTTGCAATGATACTGCAAAAGAGTCAAAAGATGAAAAAGACGGAAGATCAGGAGCCGGATTCAGAGATCTGTTTTTGGAAGGTACGCAATTATACGCACGCTACAAGATAACACCCAGGGCACTCCCCTTACACGGCCGTGTTGTCGGTGACTTACGCCACCGTAGAGCAATCTTATCACTTAGTGTGTAGTTACAGGCGTATGTTAAGGTACGTTCGTGCGTATCTATATAACCGCGCCCTCATATGCTTATTTAAAAGCCTCCCCCCGCCAAGTCTCGCGTATCTTTGAACGTACGGATTTCAACCCCGAACCTCCGCACGTATGTCCCTAAGTGCGATTCACAAGTGCGTAACTAATGGACTTCCGTGTGTAAATACTACGTAACTTGCGTGGAAAAGGTTACTACGCATGCGCAGTTGATCCAATCCTAAAAATGCGCACGCAACACCACGTAAAACCGGATCTGTAAATCAGGTCCCAGGTAACTAAGCTAGTGGGGATCTGAAAGAACACGGGGGCTGAAGTACAGATAAAGGAGGGGGGTTAGAGAGAACACAGGTAGGGAGAGAAAGTAGGCAGACATGGTGGGAGAAGGGTATTTGTTAACCATGGGGAGCTGGAAAGAGAACACAGCAATAAAGAATAAGAGATGTGCAGAAGAGGGGGTACTGGACAGAACAAAAGGTTAGAGAATACTGCTGTGTGTGTGTGTATGTGTGTGTGTTCTTTGGCACCACTTTTATCCTTTAGAGGTAAAAACATGGTAGATGTACTGTAAATATACACATATAGGGCCGGATTCAGACTTAAGGTCATTTTACGTATGCAAGCATACCTAGGTTACACAATACTAAGGATAGCACACTTTCCCTGGCACTCTCCCCTCACACTTAAGTAACTTAGCTTACCTTAACTTTTCCTTGCGTATCTCTGGTTGTACTTAATGCCTTGTTGTAAGTGCCTAACCCAGGCCATACTGTACAATTTGAAGTACAGATAAAGGAGGGGGGTTAGAGAGAACACAGGTAGGGAGAGAAAGTAGGCAGACATGGTGGGAGAAGGGTATTTGTTAACCATGGGGAGCTGGAAAGAGAACACAGCAATAAAGAATAAGAGATGTGCAGAAGAGGGGGTACTGGACAGAACAAAAGGTTAGAGAATACTGCACATGAGTAGAGGAGTTGGAGAGCGCACACAGGGAAAAGTTACTATTACGCAGTGTTGCTCAGAGAGGCATACATATGCTATTGGGGATGGTGTGATGTAGGCTGTTCACTCACTGCTTAGAGTTCCCTGTGTTGGATAGTACAGACTTACATGATCATCGCAGTGCTTAAACTAGCCACACACTATGCGATGTTCCTGATGATCGGAGCTTTATATTGGATAGTGGACACAAACTGGCCTTTAATCAGGGTTATATTGCCTGTTCCAATAAGAGTTGGATGGCGCACCTGTGGACGAATCATTTGTGAAGCAGGGATGCAGCTGTCTGTCCAGCTGACCCTTTTTCATAAATGATACAGCCACCAGCTAAGTGGCGGCTGTATTATTGCTCGAAACAATTTGAAAATAGAAAATTGCCATTGGGAATGGGAACACATATCCTTGTTCCCAATAGTTACAGGCTGCAGTGAAATATTAGGATTAGGCTGCGGGGGATATAAGGTTAGGGTTAGGGCTTAAGGGGGCAGTTAGTGTTAGGCTGCGGGGGCATGGAGAGTTAGGGCTGAAGAAGGGGGTATGGGTTAGGCTGCGGGAAATGGAGGGTGAGGGTTATGAAAGAGACTGGCGGCATGAATGATCAGATTTTTGCCCCTGGGTGTGCCAGTAAGCTGTGCATCACCAACTTTCCTTCTTTTGTTAAAAAAAATACAGCTCAGTTTGTTTTATGAATTGTAGGAGTGATGGGACATTATAGTAACAACCATATGCATATGACATTTGTCTTTGTCTGACCGTTTAAACAGGACTTACTCCATTGCTATAAGTTCACGAACCGAGGGAAAAAATAGAAGGCAACATATCTCTATGTGAAACCCTCTCACATTTGTCAACACAGGTAGGACATGATTTGTTTTCTCCTGAGCAAGGGAATTCCTTCCACAGAACTCCTGTTGGCCTTTTATTTGGAGGGAGGATGCTGTATAGAGTTTGCATTTTATTTGACCTTATGTTATTTTTCCACTGCATAGATATAACATTTCTGAAATATCAACACTTAAGCTGTTTGAATATTTTTAAATTCCATGACAAGTAAATAAAGTGCTAAAGAGTTTCAACTTAATGTGACAATTCTTTGTCTTCAACTGACTAAGTAATATGAATAAACACATGACTTTGGAAACTGATTGATTTACTGAAAGTTAGTCTTTTGTTGCAGAGGCACCTACCTATCTATGCTTTTTAAGTCACCTTAAATTACAGGCTCCTCTTTTCCATTCAGCTAATCTAAAAAACCCAATAAAGGACCAGTGACACTATAAAAGCAACTTGTAAAGACATGTTTTAAAGCTTTAATTAGCTCTTTTTACAGGGCTGTATTCTTTGTTTCTACAGCCTGTGGAGTCTCTCTCTGCATCGATTAACCCCTTGACATGTGGGGCCAGAAAGCAAGTGTGCTGCTGCTATCCCAAGCTACATGGATTTGTAATTCTATACACTAAACTAAGGGTACCTCTATGGTATGATATTCCTGTACTTTTCCAACTTTTCAAAGAATATGCTCTGTCTATGGTAAATCACACTTCTTTCATCTAACTGTAGCTGTTATGACAGAAAATACAAAAGACGACAATTGTCTAGGAACATTCCCAGAAATATGAATATATATATATAAAACAAAGTTTTTATTGGTATATTATATATATTTGGCAATAAACATGAACTTCCTAAATTATGACAAGCACTGTATTTTCAGATTTAACTTACAAATACCCCCAAAATAGTTCTCCATGTGAGCGCATCCATATAATGGTACTCAATATTTATCCATGTGGCCCCATTATCATTATTCATGTGCCTCCACAAATATGCCCACAATATAGGTATTCCTGTGCACCTTATAAGTTATTGCTGATATAGATGTATCCCCACAATAGTTTGTCATGTGCTCCCACACTGCTTATTATTATGCTCCCACAATAGCTGCAGGTATACCTAGACCATAGCATTACTATACCCCCACAATACAGCCCCAAAACAGTATTCCCATTATTAGATATGTATTTGCCATTTCCCATTGATAGATATGTATCTTCCTCTTGGGCACGCTAGTGGGCTCTTTCTTATGTCCTGATGCACTGCACAATGCTGTCATGTCGGCAGCTGCTGGGAGAAAGACTCACAGCAGCTTCTGACATGACAGCTCAGCGCATTGTAGCCAGGGACACAGACTCTTTTCCTGACCATCACCACTAATAATGTTCTGCGTTGGCAGTCAGCAGCTTATGATGTGACAGCTCAGTGCAGTGTTCATGGCCTTGCGCAGTGGTGGTCAAAGGAGACATTGCCATTGTGAGTTCAGGGAATTCCCTTTGGATCCTGGTGACCATTGGAACCAAGAGCAAATTTCTAGTTAATTCTTAGTTATATGCCCTGATTTCACATGCAAACCCTCTCCGATTATTTCATTGTATAGCTGCTGGAGTCAAAGCCTGTTCAGACTGAATATGTATTAAACACTAATCACCAGTTATTTATATTTGTGGAATATAGCTAAAATCCTCTATATTTTACAACTAGAAATTGTAGGTGATTTGTGTCAAATGCATGTTCATACTGTACATGTTATATAAACTTTAAAGACTTCTGTCTGTGACTGTCCCTCCAGCTCCTGCAGTGAGTGACTGCTGACAGGCAGGGTATATAAGAGACTGCACAATTATTAAGGTACATTAGCACTAATCACCAATAATTTGTATTTATAGGCTAAGCTCTACATGTGCACATCTGAGATATGCCAAAACCATTGCAGGCAATCAGACATTGACTTCTATAAAACATTTCATTACATTCATTTTTATAAAGCATGGCTTTTACTTTGTCATTGGCTTTTAATTACAGAACATGTTCTGTAGATTTGTTGTGGAATGTAATGTGAAGTACGGTATATCATTTCCATGTTTTTTACTTTTAAGATTTAAATAATCAAATTGTTTATTTTGCTGCACCATGGGTACACCAATGTCAGGCCTTCAAAGTTCATATGGAAGGGAACAATTTTTGTTGTTCAGTTCATTTTTGTGTGCGAGGAACATATGCTGTGAAGCTGTCCCACTACTGCACCCACAAAAACCATAGAGGAAGGCCTCTATAACTTGTCCTACTGCAGAAGCAAGGAGACTGTAAAGCTTGCAACAGCTGTTGAAGTTTATAGTGCTGGAGGATATGGTGAATTTGACACTTATGTGATGCCTTATGTGCTGAAGTACTGGAGAAGTAAATAAAGTTTATTTTGTTTCAACATTGAGATGGTGTGACGCCCAGCACTATTTATTCTGCATTGCACTTGTACTTCTACACCTGCGTCCACACCACCCTTGAGAGTAAACACCCAAGTGTTCATGGGACTCAGTGGCACTTACACCAAGCCCATGACCTGCATTGGGTAAGAGTTCTGCCACACTACACCATAGAATTTAAAGCCTCTCACATGCTACATGGTTTTAAATAAAGAATATAGCATACAATTAAGAGAAATGCTTGTGCAATCAGTAGAACATATTTCAAAGTAACGTATATTATGCTAGTTAAAACAGCATATTGCAGGATAATATAAAGCAGCATACAGTACACCTCTTACTAAAAAACATTTAAGGTAACATATACAATAATGACATATTAGAGCATATTAGCTAGGCAACCCTCTTTTTCAAAACATTTCCCAAAATTCTATAAAACCTAAACATAAATGGTAACGTTATTATGTTACTTTATGAATGCACCTGATTATCAACTGCAGTTCCACAAGGATGAATTGACATCATTGCCTTAGCTCTGTCTTATAGACCTAAAGATAAGTAACATTTCAATATGCAGCAGTATGTTTGTAAAGTATTGTGCAGATTAGCAAAGCAAAAGTGGAATTCGGAGATTGAGTCATCTTTGCCCAACAAGCAAAACTTGCTTTACCCTTCCCCATTATAATATCCTTTATGTATTGATGAGATGTCACTGCTTGGATTTTGTATTGTAACATATTGTTAAATTGCCCACTGCAAGGCAGAGATGTTCATTGTCTTCTAAAAAAAGAAAATGGTTACATTAATAGTGTTAAGACCTGGAACTTCAAATTAAAAAAAAAAACCTTCACAGTTAATGTGGACATGATTACCCTGCAGTTTCTTCCTGGTTTTTAAGTTATTTGGTCTAACGACCTTGATAAATTACTCTTAGGTCTCCTCCACAGAACTCCCCTAGACCACACAGCGCCATATGCAATTCCACCAATAAGACACTTTATGGCCGGACCATTTGGGTGTGGGGTGATGGAAATGAGAAAAGAACAATAAAATTCAAAATGAAAAAAGAGGTTGTTTTTTTTTATTCTTTTTTTTTTTATTCTCTTTTCACAGACTCCATCCCACCACCTTGTAAAAATGAGTTTTATTGCGGCTTTTTGTTGGTATCACGGGGAGTAAAAAACTTACATTAACCAGCCCTGTCTGTGTGTACCTGTGTCATGCATGTGCTGCAAACCAGGGCATGTGTGTTCAGCTTTTACAAGGTATTCAGTCCCGGTCGGTGACAGCCAGAGGGAGACTCGTTGGGTGTTGTATGGATTTTACAGCGTGTAAAGGATCAGGCTAATTAGCAGGAGGGTGAGAGAGCTGTTACCAGGCAGACTGAGGTGTGGTGTGTTTGTAAGCTATTTCTGTTCCTGGAGCTAAATCCTAAAATCACAAGAAGATACATATTGAAATAAGATGTACAGGTATTCTAAGCTACAGTACATTACCTCAATGCAGCTAACTTACATTGTCTGCCCTAGAACAGTTCTTAAATTTTGCACACTTGCTGTTGCAGTATAACTGCTATAACAAGAGTCAGCGACATTCTTGTGGTACAAATGCATCTTGTGGATTGCTTATGATATGATACATTCCATTTTACATGGCTTTTATTCAGATAATTATAAACTGGCTTGTTTTATAGGTCAACAAAACACAGTTGAAATATTCCCTTTTCAGTATACCAGTGTCTAGCATAAAATGGTTTCTATATGTGTATATTATAGGTACCAGTGGCAATTCTATTTTGAAAAGGCAGCCATTAGCAGGTTTTTTTATAACGGGTAACTGTGCCGATCGGTATACTTACCCATTTATTTTTCGGAAGCCGCCACAGACCCCCTCCACAGACACAATCTTAAGTGAGGCGAGGTGGTGAGGATTCTTTAGGGTTAGGCTCTGGGGATGGAGGGTTAGGGTCTTCAAAGGGAAGGGTTAGGTTTAGAGTCATGAAAGGGGAGAGTTAAGGACAGCCTGTGGGTAGCAGAGTCTTAGGGTTAGGCTGTGGGGATAGAGTCTAAGGGATAGGCTGCAGGAAGAGGAGTTTTAGGGTCAGGTTGTGGGGAAGGGAGGGTTAGGGTAATGAAAGGGGAGGGTTAGGGTAAGGATTGGGCTAAGGGTTGGGGTTACATTTATACTTACCAGTCGAATCACCCTTTCGAAAAAGGGCCTTTCTCAGTGGCGACCCACACTCACTTTATCCTAACCCTAACCTTAACCCTCCCCTCTCTGCTGCCTAACCTTAACACTCTCCTAACCCTAACTCTCCTCGTCCTGCAGCCTAACCTTAACTCTCTCTTTCTTGCAGCCTACCCTTAACCATCCCTGTCTCGCAGCCTAAATTTAACCCTCCCCTCCCCTGCAGCCTAAGCCTTACCAAGAAAGCAATTCCGTACGCATGCAGATCTATACGACAGGACGCCCCATATCCTACACATGGCTTTCAGGATGCAATAGGGCGAAACTCAAGTTGAGTTTGTGTCTTATTTAGGTGCGTCTCTATGGTCATTGGGCCAGATCCAGACCTACGCCCGCTAGCATTTTTTATGCTCGTCATAGTCATACAAAACGCTCTTTTTTATGTTCTGCGCATGTGTGCAGCAGATGTTATGACCAGAAACCCTGAACGTACTTACGAGACTAAGATCAACAACGTAACTACGAACGAAGGAGCGTGCCAGCCATACGACACCCCTAATTACACTTCGGAGGCGGGGTGAGGTATTTAAATCGCACAGTGTGGGCGTGCTTAGGTGCGTAAATACGTTCAGCCATTACGACCGACAGGAGTTACGGTTATGGAAAAGTTAGGGCAGGGTTTGGAAAGCGTAAAGCAGCAAAAATACATATGACCAAGGCTAGTGCCTAGGGGAGTGCATAGTAATTACAAAAGCATAAATACGCGTTGAAACATAATGAATGTAGGTCTGGATCTGGCCCATTGTGTTTTTCTTGGCAGGCCAGGAAGTGCTGGTGGCCTTGCTGAGGGAGTACTGGTCGTTTTACTGGAAAAAAGAGGATCCGGTCGCATCTAGGTTTGGTAACTGGCCTGCCATTTACTTCCTTTTTTGCTAGACTACATATTTACTGGTATGGGGCTCCACTGAGAACGGCCCTATTTTGAAAGGGCCTATAAACTTTACCCCAACCCATTCTCTAATCCTTACCTTAACCCACTCCTTCCATGACCCTAACCCTCCCTTCTCTGCAGCCTAACCCTAGGACTCCCTTCGCTGCAGCCTAACCCTAAGACTCCCCTCCTCACAGCTTGGCCCTAAGCCTCCCATCCCCGCAGCCTAAATTTAGACTCCCCTACCCGCAGGCTGACCCTAAGCCTAACCCTTCCATGACCATAACTCAACCCTCCTTTCCCTAGAGCCTAACCCTAACCCTTCCTTCCACAGTGTCTAACCCTAAACGTCCCCGGAGAGGTGCGACTGCTCCGGCAGGCTTGGTGGGTGGCGGTTTCCGAAAAAAAAATGGCTATTTTTCTAAATAAAGACAGCCGAAAATGAGCTTTCAGCTGTCTCTATTTCTAAAACAACCATTTCTGGTCAGAGACTTACAACACATTTTTTACATACTGACTCCACAGAAAAATGGGGCTGGTGTGTAAATAAGGATCTTTTTTATTCTTGCTTTGCCTGCTGCTCCAGCATCTTACCAGTGTGTACTGCCCCACAATGCTGTAGAATCATCTGAAACAACCTATTCTTGTGAATTATTATTATTAATCTCTTATAGTGACATCTTTTTTGTTGATTCTTTTTGAAGAATACTTGTCCAAATAATTATATAAATTAAGGGAATAATGCCCTAAAAGTCTCTGTTATGGTTGAAAATGACACATACGGTGTCCAGGCAGATATAGAAAGTATGATTGTAAGAGAAATAAATCAATGAAGATAATGCAGTGCCTCTGTTCTTTGTTTATTTGTCATTTTTTATCCATTAATTAAAGACAGATTTTATTTCCAATTTCACACAGAGGACATAGAGCAAACAGGTTTCAGTTTCCCCCTTGTACTCTACATCCCCCATCATTCAGCTCATGCCATATACCAACTCTATTTACATACTAAATGTATCAACTATATTTTACATAGACAAATCGTTGGTGATTAGTGTTAATACATCTTCAGCCTGTCCAGACTCTCATATCCCCTGGCTGTCACCAGGCGGACACTGCAGGAGCCGGAGGACAGTGACAGCTGCAACCAGACGACATCAGAGGGTGACTATTCTCAACGCCACCCTGATTTTACTTAAACCCCAAAAGCATTGTGCATTCAGGAGTAATGTAAATAGCATTTCCACTTCAACACCATACAGAAACATGTCGGGAACAGAGGAGGAATCTGTGGTGTCTCCTACGTTACCTGCTTTTCCTAGTACAGAGAAAGCTAGTTTAAAAGACTAATAATAATAATAATAATAATAATAATAATTGCCACATAAAGAGGTATCAGACGTTTTTGTTTTTTGTAAGTTTAAATGACTATTATAATTATAATAATAATAATAATAATAATAATAATAATTATTATTATTATTATTATTATTATCGTTTATTTATAAGGTGCCACAAGGTGTCTGCAGCACCATACAAAATACAACAATATACAGTCCAGACGTACAGGGTAGGGCTGGACAGCATAGTACATAATAAAATACAATACAAATATAAAAATATCACAAATACAATAAACTGAATCAAGCATAGAACGCAAGGCAAAATGCAAGGTGTCAAGAGGCACCAGGTGGGGATGGGGTAAAAGGGTAGCAGAGGGGGACAAGAGGGTACAAAGTGAGGGAGGAGTGGTAGAGGAGGGAACAACACTAGGATGGAGGGTCCTGCTTAAGTGAGCTAACACACTAAGTAGGAAGTATGAACTTTCAGAAGACATAAGGAGGGGGGAGGAAGTGGACTGCGGGTATGAGAGCGGAGGAGAGGGTGAAGGAAGGAGAAGAAGGGAAAGATATAGGATGCAGTGAGGATGTTAAGTTGGGGTGGGGTAGGCTAGCCTGAATATATTTATAGAAGGAGTGGTCATTGCAAAGAGACAGGACAGCCCATACTACAACTCTCCACCATCATTGTTCTGGGCTATTGATGGAGTTGCCCATACTATGTATATTTACTCTTTTATGTCCATTACTTGACTGCCATTGGAGCTCAAGGAAAAATGTGCAAATTATATTTACTGGTTACTTTCTTTACCCAAAATAACTGCAGGTCTGACCTAATATTCCCTTCCATTTTGTTTGAGTTTATTTAGCGATAACTTGCAACATTACTCAGAGATAATACAATTTTTTATTTCCTCTGTTCACCTGTGCATGAAGTTTACCCTATTGGTAAAGGCTGCATAGGACATCTTTTTGGAAAATAAATTAAGAGTTAAAAATATTTATAGCAAACCAAATTTTTGCAAACTTGTGACATTTACTTTTTTGCAATAAAAACTAGGCGAATCCTTATGTCATGCAAGACAAGACATCTATTTATATATTGTAGCACTCCCCAATTAGGAACATAATCAGAAAAAAGTACGTTCTCTTCTATTTTTCTACTATTAATTGCTTACTATTATTTTTGTTTTACTACTCCAATTTTACAAAGACGTCGCTTCCTCATTCATTGTAAGTAATGACTGACAGAAAATCATGCTGATCTTGTCCTCTTTTTCCGTGTAGGCATTCAATCCCGTTTCAGGTGTGGAACCTGACTCCTGTCCTTCCTACATCCATCATTATTCTTTCAATAAGCTAATAGCCTTAATGTGTGAACATTGATTTCTGGGGTGAAGGCAGAGCCTCTGTGATTTACTTCTACTTGTTTCTCCAATGAATTCACATTGATTCCAACAAGTGCAGCAATGTGCTACAAGGAGCTGCATCTTTAAAGACAAATGTCTATTTTTATTGTGAATGGACAGAAATAAAGGGCCCACTTTATTTGAACATAATTATTCTAGTGATGCTAAAAAAACTCAACACTGAAAGCCATACATGTCATGATTCATTCATGCAGTCAGGTCTTTTTTATCCTCCCAAAATGAGTGGTAGACAGCAAATTTGATACAATTAAATCTACTTGATCACCTGAAAAATATATTTTAAGCAATTTAAAAAAAGTTTGTCCAAAAGCATTGATTTTAAAAAGCCCATTAAACATGATGATAATGATGATGATGATGATGATTATTATTATTATTATTACTAGAATAGCTTTTGTCATTAAGTTTTCCATTTTACCAGTTTTGCTAAATGCAGGGATCTCCATGTAAGTAAAGTACAATCAAGTTCTTCAAGTAAATAACTATGGAGTGGAACTATTCAGATTTCAAATTAAAAACATAGCGATGTTATATAAAATTTAAGTTTTACTTACAGGTATCAATAATGATTTTCCATAGTATATATATACTACATACAAAATAAGATAACTGATAACCTTATGCACTATAACATCTTGGTTGATTTTTATTTTAGTCTGATGTTGCCTTCCTCTTGCTTATTAGTCTAATTCTCATTTGGTAAATGAACCTCTCCATGTTGCAGTATAGGCTGCAGGAGAGGTGAAAGGTCACATTTAATGAATGGCCTCCTAATTATTTTCATAAAGAAGTCCTTCTGCCAGCATACCTAGCTATGCAAGACAACAGGGAGTTGAATGGCCATTTGACAGAATTTCATTTAAAAGGCCAGTAACACCAATAAATGAAAAGAAGTCCTGGAATTGAGAGTGCCTTACCTCTCTAGTGTATAATTACTTCATTGATTCCTAACCAAGGATTTCTTCCTCATAAATTCTAGGCATATACTCAATGGTGGGACCGGTATCTCAAGCTCCCACCTGCTAACAACTGGCGCAGGACACTTTGGTAAGTTTGGTTCCCATTGCGCCAGAATGGTTCTTAGGAAACATATTTTTCTTCTAACATTCCACTTATCATTTATTTGTATTGTAATTCATGAAAATCATTCATTGAAATGATTTCATATTGAATTAATCATTTTGTCAAAATGAGCCATGCTTCTACGTCTATTACATCTATTTTAAGTCTATTAAGAAGGATTTTAAAAGTACAACACTTCATCTCAAAGCTGGGGGTATGTTTTATTTATTAGTTTTTTTGTGTTATACACCTGGGAGAAGGAATAATGAAAATAAGCAATAATAATAATAATTTAAAAAAAAGTTTAGCATTTAACATTATTGTTAACACATGACCTCTTGTTCCTTTAGAATTTCCTTGTTTCTCAATTGTTTCCCTCCGGTTTGTAAAACATTCTATTAATTCTCTCATTTGCAGGTTTCCTATGAGATGCATATAGTAAGTACTTCCTGATGGTGTGTATAAAATGCTATTAATAGGGGAAAATTGTTATATTAACATATTGCCACACTGACAAGGAAATGCACAAATGTGACTCAGCAAAGGAAAAATAGCACCCTTAGGCTTCTCGCCAATGCCCTCTCTCCTGCTTTATTAACAATTCATAATTCCCAGCAAATGGTTGGCTATTATTTCAGCTCATTCATAATTGACAGGTTTCAGAACCAAGTCTCGGCATCCCTTTAAAATACTACTGCTTTTATAAAGGTTTTTTTTTACCTTTGAAACTAGTATCCCTAGTGTACTATAGAAATGCGCTAAACTCTTTTCATTTGGTTTCTGTGGGTCCAGTTTGTGGTTTTCTTGTGTTCTTTATCTGCATTAGCTACAGAGGAACCAGTGTAAACACAAATAATTACAACAACTGCTATTTATTGCAATGAAATAAACATTTTGGGCCAGAGCCAGAGCCCTGTATCCTTTACATACGTGTCAGGGTCTGATATAACGCATGGTAGAGGGGAGTGCACACCACCATTACTCCCCTCTATCGGTAGTAATGCTGGATACTTACATGTCCTGAACCCTACCTTAACTATTACACATTGATCCACACGTGCCTGTCCTTCCCCTCTCCTGACTCTACATTTAAATGAAGGGTCGGCCCCTTCATCGAACTTGCAAACGTACGGAACTGAGTTCCGGAGGTCAGCAAGCACACTTAAGTAACATCTGGCGCGCTTATGCACCGATGTTACTTATTAGGGGACTTAGGCAAAGTCCCCTGACGTTATTACATCTGGATCCAGTCCTTTAAAAATTAGTTAAAAACCTAAAATATAATAGAAAGTTTAGCAAGTTATTTTCTAATTCTTTTAGGTTGCAACAAGAGATATTCTGTAAAAGTACATCCAGAAAAGTAATTACATTATATCTGGATTTTAAAATTCATATCATGGACCCGATTCATATTCAAGAGTGAGTTAGGTGCGGACAGAACAGCACCTAACTCACTCGTCCAGCCCCTAACCTGCCCCCCGTTTTTAGGAACCTTATGGCAACTAAGAGTGCCATAGCGCTACCTTAACTTACCATGCGTAGTTTCCTTCTTAAGAAGGAAACTACGCACAGAGAATGGCTCTCCCTGCCTCCCCGGCTAATCTAAATCCCTCCCTCTCACACTTCTAACTAAACACTCCCTGAGGCGGCATTAGCACGTCTCCTTCTTCTTAAACTACTCCGTTCGTAGATTGGTTCGTAGATTGCGTATACGACCTATTACTCATGCGTAGTAGGTCATTGCGGAAGATTCTGCACTTAAGAAGCAGGAGCTTCTTAAATGTGAATCAGGACCCATGTCTCCAACAACAAACATATCCTGTAGTATTTCAAACACATTATTGTTATCAGTTGTTAAATAATATTTTTTTTATACAATAATGAGTTTAACTCTGTGCCATTTTTTTATAGATGAGCCCAGACCCGCACATTATAATGCAGGATACAGCATATGTCAAAGACATACATTGATCATTTTTAATTAGAACTGATTACACTTACAACAAATTTAGAACTTTCTTAAATTTTTCTTCCTTCATTTGTGTCTCTTTGATATCCCAATGTTAGTGAATGGTCAACGTGTATAAAACTAAGCTCACCATCTTTTTCTACTCTACTCCAAACCTAACCACATCTATCTCTAGGCTAAATTTCCCTATTTCACAGTTCCTGGGTATCCAGTGACTTCCATCTTCAAGGATTGCCATGAATAGACACTTCATCACTCACTCATTATCTCCTGCCTTGAGTCATGCAACTTCCTCCTGTCTGGACACCTTCTTACTCATCTTTCATTTTTTTCAATACAACTCATTTGCACTTTTGTCTACTTGAGTTTCAAAGCTCCACACGGGCTCCTCTCCCCTACAGAAGCCTCAGACAACTTATAAAGCCAGTAGGCAAAACCAACGGAGCAGGTGCATGGTGGGCGTGAATTCTTAGATGCAAGTAAAATTATGTGAATACTTTAAAGGAATGCTGGAGCCTGTACTACTCAAGAGATTTAGGAAAAGTTCAGGTGATGACTGATGTGTATGGTGACATATTTTCATAGTAAGCTATCCTTTTGAATAAATGAATATAATGTAGCATGATATTTAGTTAGTCCTGTAAGACTTTTGTTGACTAGTGATTCTGGTTTTGGTGCTTTATATAGGCTTACCATTAGGATTCATCTTTTTGTATCATGCAGTTATACTTATTTCTTTATTTTATGTTTGGCAAAGGATGTTATTACTATGACATAAAGGATTTGCAATGCAAATATTTCTATGCTTTATACAGCTGTTAATAGCAATCTCTGTGCAGCTATACCGCTATAGGGCCTAGTGCCCTCAGTTGGGGAAGTCACATCCCCTTTGCGGATCCAGATCACTGGTGGTTCAGTGCAGGTTGGGCCTCAGTCCAAGCCTGGACTGTCATGAGAGAAAGCATTGACAGTAGTGGGGCCTATTCTAGATGTGCTCTCAGTCAGGTGGGGTCAATTGCTCCAAAGTCTGCTTGCCAATATATTAAAGCTTAAGAGTCTACTACCAGGCCAACCACAATTTGCTTGTTGCTTAGGGGCTTTAGCACAGTATTCTGGGGTGATAGGAGGGAGATAAAGAACCTTTCCTTTCCATGCAGAATAGAAGGCAATGGAGACCAAGTGGAGCTCTTTTGCATATAGGCACTCCACTGTCTCCCTTGCTGTCTTCTTCCAGCGCCTCTTCCACTACATCCAGTTCCACAATCTTCTCTTCAGTTGCTTTTGGCCATTTTCTTCTGGCTGGTCTTCTTCTCTTCTTCACTTCTGGCCTCTCCTGTCTATCCGGTGCCTTTTATCTTCGACCTCTTCCAATCACTTCTCCCACTTCAGTAATCTATATATCCTGCTATCCAGCTGATTAAATAACCTCAGATGCCATACAAAAATATGGATTTTGTACATGTCTCACATTTCAATATTTGTATTGTATTTATCTACATCAGGTCCTGTTCTATTCTAACAAATATTTTGTTTTTATCATGCCATTTTTGGTGTTGGGTATATGTAGCTTAGGTTTCATCTGATCCGTTATCAGGGCCACCATCAGGGGGGGAAAACCTGGATTACTATGCTGGGCCCAGAGCTGATAGGGCATCATTACTGGGACAATGCGCAGGGAAGAATTTCCCTGCACACTGGCCAGCTGTTAGGCAGGTCTGCGGGCCCCGCCCATGTGATGTCATAGATGATGTCACATAGGGGGCAGGGCCTGCAGATGTGTCCCTACAACTTATGACGGTGGCCCCGTCCTTTATAATACATTTTTTTTATTAGCCCTTTATATTACTTGAGGTGTTTATTCTCTTTTTGTTTCTAGGTTAATGCATGCAATGTCTTTGCATAGTACAAGCAGAAAGTAGTACCATTAAAACACATTAAATATAAGACATATGTTTATTGTCTGTTTATCTCACAACAGTAAAAACTCATGTCCATGTATTTTCCC
>WWET01000348.1:262619-308335 GCA_011038615.1 Limnodynastes dumerilii
AAGTGAACGCCGATACGCTGTGCTTTAGTAAGCACAGTGCATCGGCGTAGTCCTGGATCAGGCCCAAAGACACAGAAACAGTTTATCTTATCTGCATGAGGAGAAGTAACGATTTTTATTTATCTATTCATTCTTTCTTAAGTAATTTATAAACTTTACCCACTCCTAACTAACTTCTAAATGTTCCTAACACAATGAATTACATGGCCACGCCCCAAAGTTTTAACCATCAACAACGCAGTCTATAAGTTTCCTTCTATGACCAATTTTGGATTAAACAGTCTTTTCTACTGCTAAATATGAAATTCACACATTTATCCCTTTAGCGTCTTTTCTTTTGCTGGTCCCGAATGCTGCACGGAGATATTCCCACTACTGCATTTAACACTTTATTCAAGTCTCGGTATCTGGCACTGTGAACTCTGCACAGCGGTTTTAGCTCGGTATTCTGAAACAGTCTCTTCCAAACAATCTCTCATTCAACACAGGAGCACTTGTCATTTTAAGAGCAGCTCACGATCTGTGCTTGTCACTTTAATGCAGTGGCTTGTTATCTGCACTTTTCTCACCAACAGCAGTCTTATATCAGTATTTTGCACTTTTGAAGCAACTTTTATATGCACTTGTCACTTTAAGTCAGTGGCTTTTATCTGTACTTGTCACTATCAGCAACTTTGTAACTGTATTTGTCACCTTTAAACACCAATTTATTATTGGAAATTTCACACCTGCTTCTCCTTAGCTCAGCTCTCCATCTGCTCACCCCCTCAGCTCCCTCCTACTGCTGCTTGGCTCCTGCACCTCCAGTATGTCAGCTTTCTACCTGTTCACTGCCTCAGCTTCCTCCGACTGCCGTTTTACACCAGCTCCTCAGCCACCGCAATATTCACTCTCTCTGTTCCTCTGCCGACAGCTGCTCCTCCAGATCTACCCCTTTCATTTTCTTCACTGCTCATCGCTACCTCTCTCCGTCCCCACAACTCTTACTAGCAATATCTCTCTCCCTCACTAGCTTCTCCAGCCATTGCGACCTTCAACAGCTCCCCTCAGCAACTGACTGACTCCCCAACTGCCTTAACCGCCTTTTTCTTCCTGTCTCCCCTCGCGCATCAAAACTTCCAGGCTTCCCCCGCGCTGTGGTTCATGTCCCCTGTCGCGCTGCTGTTCGCCGCTCGCGTCTCACTCAGCTGGTGGTTGCTAAGCAACCACCCACACATGTCCTCAAGCCTCCCTCGTGCTCGCAATGCAGCAAGCACGCTAGCCCCTGCACTGGGGTATCACACACCCAATTAGAAACAGTAGGTGTTACAGGGATACACCTAGGTATTATTAGTGTAATGTTATTATAAGCGCTATGTCAATTTTGTTTTCTCTGTGCACCCAATCAGTTGCAAGGGCCTCCTGTCAGTCTCTGCACTGATTTGCTGGGTTTCCTGTCATTCTTGTCAGGAACTCGAGAATTACATTAGACCCATCCAATCAGTGCAGAGACTGACAGGATGCCTGTGCAGCCAGTCAGCTATAAGGGCTTCCTGTCAATTTCAGCAGCACTTCCCTATTCTGACAGCAGGAGAGGTGAGTTGCGCCGATATTGGCACCTTTTCCTTAGTGAGAAATTGATTAATTTATTGGTCACCCCCTGCTGGGGCCGATAATCAATATAATCTATGGTCAGCTTTAGTACACATTTCACATAGAGATAATGAAGTGAGCAACAGTGATAATATGTTCACAAGATCCAATGTTTTAATCAACTTATAAAATATTTATGATATTACACAATGTTTTCACAGGTAAAATTAAGTAAAAAATTTATGGAAATCTGGATCAGTATGCAGAGAAAGAATACACCTATACTGTAAATTGATTAAGAGGTAATTCCCAACTGCTAACTTCACCCAGTTCTTCAATCAGAAATCTTCTTGTTCTGTATCCTGGATGGACCAACATGTTCTGATATTTTAGCACAGCATCTTAAACACTTCTGAGCATGCACAACCTGGAGGTTCAGATCTAGCCTTGTTTGGAAGACATTAATGTTATGATCCCACTGCTTGTGGTGTGAAAAGCACTTTGCTGGTCTCTCCTCAAACCCCACTGAGTTGCTTTCTCCCCCATAAGTGTTTGTCAATGCACAGCTAAGTCTTACATACAGATGTGCCAAGTTAAAGCTTTCCACACCATGATGCCTCTTTTGTGCCTGTTACAATCAACGCCTGTTATGATCTGTGTGCTCCACTAGAGGCTTCCCGTGCTCCCTCCCCAGCTTTTTTGCAGTACTGGATTTCACCAGAGGGGCTGCAATTCTGGCCTGTGTGTAAATCATTTAATTGCAGCTCTTTACCTGCAATCTCACTCACCTGTTCAGACTGCATTTAAACCAGCAACTCACACACTGCTGTGCTGGTTCATTGAAGGTTTGTTTCCTGTCCTGTGGTCTTTGCTCCTTTCATTCTCTTTTGTCTCCGTGTGGTCCCTGGATTCATTTCTGTGCAATCTCTGTGTTTATCCTCTTGTCTCCAGTGGTTCCCAGTCTCAGCAATTCCTTATGTCTGCAGTTGTTTTTCCTGGACTCCTGTGGTATCTACTCCAGTATCCAGGTATTCAGTGCTACATTCCCCAAGACTCCAGAACCTCAGCTTCATCCCTGCATTCCATAAGGAAATTTCTGTATTTATGTTATACCCCCACGGACTTTCTGTTACCTTTGCTCCCTTCTCTTTTATGGACTTCAGCTTATCTGTTACACATTGCCACAGTTTCAGCATTATTTGCCATCTCCAAGAACCTCAGTACCTGCAGATCTTTAACATTGTTCTTGCACAATCTGTTCACATCCTCTGTTAATAAAAATTATGGATTCATTTCAAGCCTCCTTGTGGTTGTGTCCTAGAATCAAAACAACACCATGACGATGACTGTTTAGAGACTGGTAGACTTTTAGACTTAGACTTTTAGAATTAAACTTTTAGTACTGTATTCCTTTTTTTTCTTTCTATTCAGTGAAACGGACTGCTTTTAGAGACAATCTTCCACTGTGTATGTATAAATTAATGATGTCGGCTCCATTTATCGAGCTCAGCTGGAGTCCCAATTACAACTTAATGGTGAGTAAACGGTCTCTTATTGTTCTTTCTTTTCTCCAGCGAGTGGGCCACTATACATGGTATTTCATGCCATGTATGACAGACTTTTCACGGTTTAAAAAAATGGAAATTACTAAAAGACCGCGCTAATGTCTTGGCAGCAGTCACCAACACCTCAGATCTCTACCTCAAAACCTCAGTCACTATACGTCCAGTACGCCACAAGGAAGTACGGAACATTTACGTGCAAAAACAAATAACAAAAGTGGGGTATTGATATCTGCGCCTAGCAACTAATACAATGTATAACCAACACTGTACCTCCTTTAGTCCCGTTCAAAATGTCCTAAACCAGTGTCTTTAATTGGTTCCACCCCCTTAGGAAATGTTCAAGTTCTCTATATAGTTTCTTTCCCCCTTTTTCTTGTGTTCTCCCTCTCTTCTTTCAGGTCTTCCGCCCCCAAAGGAAAGAAAAACAGAGAGTCCTAGCATGATACCTCTTACTCCAGATAAGATCCAATCGAATATAACAAATGGCTACTTACACATTTGTATCTTGTTATCCAGCTTAACAAGGTATCTTTCTTCTTGTCCTTCTTTTCCGGGTATCTCCTTGGTGTTCTTACAACTTCTCCTCTCCCGATATCACATGCAGAGACAGGGAAAGAAAACTTTGTGCAATTAAGGTGAAGATCAGTAGTCTAATAGAAAAATTACTCACACTATTGATATCTTGTGACAAGGCTCCTCAATAATTCCCGGCTCACGTCCTCTATGGGGGATTTCCTTTCTCCTTAGATCCGGAGGACTCCCTCCAAATGATGCAATCATCTAATCCTCAGTCCTCGGAACCCGAGGGAGACAAAGAAGAGGCCCCTGTGCAAATCCTTAGACGGGTAATGTCCAATCAATAGGATTTACACTCACCCTGCTGTTCCTCTCCTATAATGCGTCTCATAAAGCGTCTTTTTTCCTTAGGTCCACACCGTAGATGGTCCCACATGCAGTCCCGCAGGTCAGTCCTGGCTCTGTATCCAGCTCATCGACCGCTTCTGCATCCCACCGGCATGCTGCTCCCCAGATAATCACAAGGCTCTTATGCAAATATTTATTCGATAAAAAGAAATACTATTCCACAAATAAAACCAGTAAAAAGTTTCTGACCCCCTTTCTTTAAACAAGATTCCTGGGAATTCTCAGGGTTCCCCCAGATAAGGTTTGGTTCCCCACCTCCTCAGATCAGCCTTCTCAATCTCTTCCCTCAGATGTACAAACAACGGAGAGCTAGTGTTCATTAAAAAATGGGGGCCCCTAATGAACAATCATAGCAAACATGAGGAGAGAGAATTGAAAGTGTCTCTAGAGGAAAAACGGAGATCCAACCTAATAACCACCGA
Source organism: Limnodynastes dumerilii (assembly GCA_011038615.1). Taxonomy (NCBI): domain Eukaryota; kingdom Metazoa; phylum Chordata; class Amphibia; order Anura; family Limnodynastidae; genus Limnodynastes; species Limnodynastes dumerilii. The sequence goes on from WWET01000348.1 coordinate 267,103, forward strand.
CGCGTTTCAAGCACGTGTGTGCTCTTTTTCAAGTATGCACCATGCAACAAGTGGAATTACGTACATTTTGTACGTACCATTCACTTATAGCACAATAACACACAACATTGTGACATTATTTTAGTGGCAAAATTAAATATTTGAAATGATAGCAAACATATTTTTTGCAATGACCACGCTTTACCGTTACAGCGTACACATTTGTAGGATATTGTTTATCATGTGATACGCACAATTATTGGGTTGAAAATATGTAAGGCCAGACCCTATGATAAGTATAGTAAGATCCTAAAGCAAGTCAGTTGCGTAACTCCCCTGTGTCTGAAAACATCTGCACATGAGCACGCCAGATGTTCCGACAGCATCAGTACTAACGTACGTAACTAAATTACGTATGTCGGTACTTATGCAGAAGGGACTGACCCGTCATTTACGTTGGCCGTATCCCCACCATACAGGTGCAGATAGCCATGTAAATGAGGGGTCGAGGGGGGGAAGCCCCGTTATGACTAGGTCTGCAGCCGTATTGCCGCAGACCTAGTCATAAAAGTTAAGTTAGGAATCTGGACATGTAAGTATCCAGATTTAATAATAACAGCGGGAGTACAGGGGACGTGCACTCCCCGCTATGGGAACGTAGCATGCGGGGGGTCAGGATCTGGCCCGTAGTGTGTACCCAGATTGACATGAGAACGCTTCCCATTTTAGGCAGCCTTAAATTGTTATGTTTTGGAACAGCCTATAGGTCTTCTTATTATATGTGCACATGCTGCACAAAATGCATGTACTGGACTGCCATAGGATGGCATAAGAAAATTTTGCCATACTCCTAAAACATTATACTTTTAGCGTTTACTAGGAATTATCAAGGCTCGTTGCCATATTGTTAGATAGAGATGGAACAGATGGTGCTGTCAGGTCTCTGAATAGAGTGGGCAACACCTTTACACTGCATGGACAAGACAGCAATCCCTGTCCTCACAAAGCTGACACTCCGTGCAGACATGGACAGACTGCAGTTATGTACATTGGCAGAATGTTCCAACATTAGAACAGTGTGTTCTGCAGCCAACTAAGCTGATTCTTTGCATGTAACCTTGATGCAGATAGAGGAGATCTCTTTGCCCCTTTTATAAATTGTAAGAAATACTTAAAAAAAAAAATAAAGAATAATAATAATAATAAAATGAAAAAAGCATTTATGTTTCCTCAATAGCCACTGCAATAGTTCTGCTTCTCTAGAGTCATAAGTTGCAGATAGGAATCTCAAATATTTGAAAAACATGACCTTGTTGTACATAAACAAAATAAACAAAGGAATGATGGACCCATTAGTAAATAATAATAATAATAATAATAAAAAAAGAAATCTGAAAACTATTGTTCTTTCTGGTAATTAATAAAAAAAATACTTTACTAAACAGAGCCGCATGAGGTGGCAATGGTGATATCGGACCTGATTCAGACTTAAGAAGGAGCTTGAAGTTAAAAGGTTACACCTGGGCAAAACCATGTTGATTTCAAGGGGAGTCAAGTTAGTTGTATTTTTTGCATGCAGGGATATATCTTTGAATTGCTTACTGCACACAGATACTGACCAGCTTTACTATCACACCGTTATTTAGACTTGGGACAGGAAACATCACCTCTCGTCTCTAATACTATTTGCAACAGATGAAATATGACTCCCTGCAATCAACATGGTTTAGCCCAGGAGTAACTTTCCTCTCCTACTTTCAGTCTCTGAATCAGGTCCATCATGACTAACTTCTGCACTTATTGTAGAAGAATCCAGGACATGCACCAGTTTGCATTGGTCTTCTATTCTTAATTTACAGTAGTTTTAATGTACAAATGCCCAATGGTAATTGTAATCCTGATTTTAACCATGCATTAGTAATAAAAAATATAGATAGCTACATGCACGCTATTAAAGCTCTGTTGTTGTGCAGTGTAGAATGCCCTGGGTTTGCACTGAGAGGTACAACTGTAGACTAAAAGTGTCTCTCAGTGTGGAGGTGAAAAACTTGGTAGCAGAGCTCTGTGCAAAAGTATAAACATCACCTCAAAGTTCATCCACTTGCCACCAGTTTTCTGGTCCATTAAACAGACCCTACAACTCAAAGCACTGTATGCCCAATACATACTGTAACGAACAAGTCAGGAGTGCTATGTGCATCATTTTCTAAATATACAGTGAAAGGATCGTACAGAACATGTTTTATATCCTGTCTGCCTGAGCGTTAGAACCAATCAGCCCATTTCAACAACAGAGTGCTCTCTGTGGAGAGGTTTGCATTGAATTTGGGTTAGTGTGATGAGGATTAAGATTACTTGTCTGCGACTGTAAAGCAAGACACAAAACACATGTCATAATGTATCTCCAAAACTGCAACTATATACCCTGCGTGCTATGTGTATGTCCCTTGATCAGAAATGGGTTAATTTCACCCCCCTGCAGATGACAAGGCAAGCAATGTGTTTCATGCAAATGACCTTTGAATGGCTTCCCCCGGCTCTCAATGCGCTCTTCACTGCCAGCTCCCCCTCTGTCCCCACTCCCCCCTCTTTAGCGGGCCCTCCGCAGGCCAGATTTTTGCTCATTTCCTTTATTTGCTTGACTGACTGTCACATGTGGACATGTTTCTCGCTTGTTAGGAAAGCCTTAATTAGTTCATGTCTGTTCTCCTCTCTCTTATTCTTTTTCCTTGTCCTATTCTGTCACTCTCATTCTCTCCCCTTTTCATTTCACTCTTTCTGCATATCCATGTTTCTCCATTTCTGTGTTTTACTCTCTCACTATTCTTCTTTTCTTACCTTTACAAAAAACCCTATGCCAAGCCAAGCATCATTTGTGCCCTCATCTCTGTACCATTAGTAAAAAAGATATATAATAAAATATTCTGTCATCACATTTTCATCAGGTTTTTTTTCTTGATATTCTCTGCTCTTCCTGATCTAAGCATTTCATCCATCTGAACCAACTTAGTTAACCAAGCACAAAAATATAATTTTATTTTATTATACTGCTGGCGTAACTTAAGTAGCTGTTCTGGTAGGTGAGAGGTCCAAGACTATGCCAGACACCCAGCTAAAATGTGAGGTTCACCAGCCATATACTTTGCATTCACTACTCCTTTGTGCTCTGTGTGCAGTAACAATACCATGAATTGACTCTTAACCTATTCTAGCCTGGTGTATTTTGGACTCGGAAGGCAGATTTAAACATCTCCACCCCATTTTTCTAGTATTACAAGATTTATTAATTACCCACCAAACTAGTTCTTAACGGCTTACCTGATACACAGTAATGGTAAGATGGAATTAATTTTTAAGTAGCTAGGAAAATAAGTTTTGTTATTAAATGTTTATAGATTTTCTTTTTATTTCATACATTTGCTGTAAACCCAATCTTTCAATATTATTTTCACTAAATTTGCTAAATATGACCCGTTTAAGGTTTGTTTTTTTTGTTTTTTTTTAACATTGTTTTATTTTTATTGAATAAAACTTACAAACAGGTGACAGATAGTAACAGACATCTGTACATTGAAGAATACATCAGTATAGAATATGTTTACATACTTTTTAGATCTGTGTGCAAAATTCAAAGTGAGAAGTGTAAATCACATGTGGTCACTTATAGGAAATAAATAGTAAGAAACAGCAAACAAATCTAATAATTAACAGGGTAACGGGGGAAGGGGTGGTTGGTAAGGAAATTATGGTCTGGTCAACACAGTCAGTGTATAACTACTGGTTGATTTGTTAGACTCGTATTAATATCCAAGGGAAGGGGGTAGATTTCTCCCATATTTTCAAAGAGGGAATGTAAGAATGAAAGTAAGAAATTCATTTCTCCCCTCCTATCAATTTCCAAAGTTAACAAGGCACTATTGTCCCAGTATCGATAAATGTACCAGGAAGTCATTTCAAAGATTTTAAGAATCTCCTTCTCCCCGTCCTCTCCCAAGCTAGAAAGTTAGTATTTCCATTTAGTTGCAAAGTGTTGTGCTCCTGTCTTGACATCTGGGAAAGCAGCCTGCCTATCAATATATATAATGTCCTGCAATTCATGTTTAACTTCAGCAAGAGAAGGAGGAGAGGAAGATATACAATAACAGAGAATGGCCTTGTGGGTGATGGGGATTATTAGTGTCAGCCATGGTTTAGTGGATATGCTAGGTAATGTAGACAACGCAGGAGTCCATTCGCCAAAATTGTTAAACAGGATTGGAATGGGAAGTTTAGAGAGCATAACCCCTAGAAAGTTTTAATATAACTTATCACTTTATCCCAGAAGTTATAGATAAGTGTTGCTTTCTCTTTCTAGCATTTAGGACAAAACCCTGTTGCTTCTGAAACATAATGTGCCCTTTGCGGCTGAGAGATTATGGCTCTATTCAAAAACCTTAAATGTGTTTCTTGTAATTTAGCCGAATGAAGCCATTTCATAAAGTTTGTGTGGTATTTAAGTAAAATATGAAGGTTGTCATTGCAATTGCACTGGACTCCAAAGCTTTTGGACATCCACTGCCAGTAGGGGTTTATATATAAATCGAATTTTACATTTGTTGGACTGAAGAAACAATAGTAATGTGTGGACTGAGTTTGCATGTGGCCAGGTAAGAGAGTTTTACATCAGGGAGAGAGCATAGTGTCTTGCATGCAGATACATGTAAAATTGGGAGTTAGAAATTTGAAATTTTTATTTAATTTGTTGAAAAGAATATAAGGTGCCCCCTGGATGGAAGATGTCACGCATAAATATAATATCCCTCTCCTTCCAGGTAACATATGAAATATTGTCAAGACCTGTTTTAAGGTTAAAGACTATTGTGCTCAACCCACATAACTTTGGGATAGGTAAAGAGTAGAGTTTAAACTAATTTCCCTTCCCACTACCTACCTCCCTTTTATTTTTTCACAGATACATGTGGTGAATGCAGCAATTTCATATGTATAAGTTCTTTTTAACTTATTAGTCATATGAATGAAATCCATATTCCCAGCCTCACACCTTATACTTGATCGCTTATGTAAGGTTATCTAAGCAGTGGTGTTTTTGTTTTTTGTTTTTTTTTGCTTTTGATTTTTTACTAGTGCAGAATGTACAGTTTGATATAGTGACTTACTATGAGAACCAACACTGGTCCTCAATAGAGGCTCTGTATCTCACTTAAGTCTTCCCACCACATCCTAACCATAAGTCCCCCCCCCCACACACAGCCTAACCCTAAATCTCCCCACACAGCTTAGTCCTAAATCCCCCCGCCCACAGCCTAACCTTAAGTATCCCCTCCCCCTCCCACAGGCTAACACTTATTCCCTTCCCCCCGCAGCCTAAACCTAAGCGGCGCCAGCCTGTGCTGTAGGTAGATGCTAGATTTAAGTTAGCTACAGAACCTCTGCTGATGTCTAGCCCATGTGACCAGTCGCCTGATCAGAGGGAGGAGTCAGCGTTTCCTCCGCTTTCCTGTCCCGGGCACAGTGTGATTATAATATTTATAAAAAGAGGAGGGCGCCAGACATGCTAGTACCGGCCCTGCCCTAACCCTCCCCTTTCATTACCCTAATCCTAACCCTCCCCTCCCCGAAGCCTAACCCTAAAAGTGCCTGAAGAGTGTTACCTCTCCGGTGGCTTTTGAGGCGACGGGTCCAGTGGTTTCCGAAAAATGAATGTGTAAATATGGCGATCGGCATAATTACACATTCTAAGAAAAAATGTGAAAATGACTGCCTTTTCGAAAGAGACAACTGAACCCATTGTCTTCGTCTGTCTCTACTTCTAAAAGTAGCATTTCGAGGCGGTGACTTCCACATCTCTATATATATATATTGTGTCATTCAAAGACTACTAATACGTTTTACATATAATATCGTAAGTGCCATTCCTACATAACCCTAATATATTCCAACTGTGTTGAATGTGGAAAATATTAAAGGTCTGAATATGACACTATATAGTACATGTGGGGTATAGTATGGGTCAGGGAATGGCACATACTATACTAGGTGTGTTATACAAAATTAATAAGGCAACATTTATTTACTAGAAAACATTAAGCTGACAGTGTATAAATATGCTTAAAATGACCGCGATCAGGGGTATTATCCCGCTAACACTACGGTCGTCAGTATTATTACACTGATCTTAGTGTTGTGGATAGTAAAATGTCTGAAAAATCACAAACACTTACACTAACCCTAATCGTCCCCTCACTGTAAGCTAACCCTAACTTCAGCCTAACACTAAAACTAATATAAAATAAACATTTAGTGGAATACTCATCCATCTGAGTCACATCATGTCCAGCAGACGTCTTTGTCACGTTCCAAAGTATCGAGCAGATGTCACAGTCGACTGAAGAATCATCTATGGCATCACTGTAGATCCAGTAACCTGTGATTCAGTGTTGAACTCTCATCTGTCGGACAGGTAAGCGTATGATATGCGACCATATCCCTACTATCGTTGCAAGTCTCCGCTGCGATGTCTCTCCGGACCGGAGAGGTTTGATTTAGGTTTAGGCTGCGGGGGGGTAGGGAATAAGTGTTAGCCTGTGGGGGGAGGGGGAGACTTAGGGTGGGGGTGCGGGGATTTAGGGTTAGGCTGTGGGTTGGGAGACTTATGGTTAGGATGCGGTGGGAAGACTTAGGGTTAGGCTGCGAGGGGGGGGGGACTTCAGACCCACTGCACCAGACCAGACTGGGAGACTTATGGTTAGGATGTGGTGGGAAGACTTAGGGTTAGGCTGCGAGGGTGGGGAGACTTAGAGTGGGGCTGGGGGACTTAGGGTTAGGCTGTGGGGTGGGGAGACTTAGGGTTAGGGAGAGGGGTTGCTTACCTTTCGAAGCACCGTGCTATGCCTCTTCTAAATAGGGCCGTTCGCAACAGGGATCCACACTGTCTAATATAATATATTTGTTAGTGGTCTGGGAATGGCACTCCATGTACTGTATACTGTGACACTAATCATCATAATTAATCAAGTAAATTAAATAAATGCGGACCGTATTCATTTACTCATTATATGAAATTAGCCAGTGAGAGAGCCATTCATTACTTACTATGTCTGTGTTTTCCAAATTTCTGAAAAGCATCTCTAATAAATTGGAATATTAAAATCCCCAATAAGTTTCTAAAAGGAGCCTTATCAGAGTGCCTGCACTGGATCTTGTATTTTTCCTGGCTCTTCTGCTAAACACGACATGCAGAAAGAAATATGTGCAGTTGCAAACTCTGAGAAGACTTCAGTATCCTCTGTGCACATAAAATTGCTAAAAATATTAATAGAATTTATGTGTTGAAAATAGGAATCATTCGATTTATTGTTTATACTTGTTGGAGTATGTTTCTAGGCAGATGCTTTATATATTTTATTGTATTAAATCATTTGTCATCAAAGAATCCATGGCTGTCAGAAAATTAAAACTTTCAGCAATATATGTGGTTCTTTTTAACGTGATGATGAACAACAATTTAAATACCCTTTACATATCTTAGTACTGGAAGTGTTTTTCTTTATATTTGCATCACTTTTTTTTTCTCGTGTGGTGGTGGCAGGCTTGGCACTCCATCCACGTCTCATTTGAATATCTACAGAATTAACAAGCTCAGATTAGCATCGCCTCGTTAAAACCAGCCCCCGCTCCCATTGCTAATGTGTAAAGACAAGTGCTGGAAAGTGGCAGGGAACATTAAGGCCAAACTCAATCAAGTTCTCTAACAGGCCCTGAGGAGCCAAAATCAGACTGGTGGCTTGCAAATGGTCCCTCCAAATTTGCTAATCTATGCTCTGGAGCTTGGAGCGTCTTCAAACCCCCTCCCACACCAGCAACCCTCAATGACCCACCTCCCTCCCTCCTCTACCATGATAAATCTCCTTAAGGCATGAAAAACTGGTGCCACTAAAAACAGAAGTCCTCTCAGCCAAGACTTGTTATCTTCAGCGAGGTGGGAGGTGTTACACATCAAGAAAGACAGTTTAAATATCACTTGCGCTTCAGTTCTCAACTTGATGTTTACTTTACTAACCTGTACTTAGCTGTCAATGTCTATTTCCAGCAGTGTGTAGTCATTTCTTCATAGTATGAAACTTTCCCCTTTGTCATACTCTTATTCACTTGTGTTTGTTGACACATACCCTGGATACATTAATCCAGTGATTCTTAATATGGTCAAATTAAAATTGCAACAAGTAAACATATTTACAACTAGGAAATAACAATGGGCTGTATCCAGACTGATTTTTTTTCCATCATCCACCAGTTTCAATTAGATTTTCACCGATTTACCAATTTAGAGAGCATTCTGACCTACCCAGACTTAAAAATTAGACACTTCCAACAGGGAGACTAGGCTGCGTTCTCAAATGGGCATTCTCTGTTAGTCAGTTCAAAACACAGGTCATCCACCAAACTGCATACCGATTTAGACTTATGTACTTCCACAGACTTCTGCGTGCTTGAGTGTCATGCAGACTAATTTTAAACCAGATGTTCACCAGAGCCCCCGATGGTAGGGATGGACTTCACTGCAGGCTAGTGGCTCTGGTCAAGTGCACAGACGCTGGAACAGTGAACAGGGTCTGAGGGGTGAGGAAGCGGGACACACCAGGACTGGAACCATGAGGAGATTATAACTATAACCATGAGAAAAGCTGAAACCAAGCACAGGAATGACCAGGAAACAGGGTGCTAGAGCACTTGGGCAAGCTCAAGAATACGAATCATCAGGAGAATTAAATGAACCATGTGAGATGTGAGATCAACAGAGCAACAAGCTACACCTGAGTGGGATGATGCCTGCAGCTGAGAGGGAACACCAATGTAGTCAAGACAAAGGTGCAAGGAACGAGAACAGGCAGAGATAGTGACATTGGGATGGAAAACTTAAGGTAGGCCCTTGGTGCCAGAAGTCCCTCTCTGTGAGTGATTAATATGCAAAGCTATTGATGTTTGATAATGCAGGCCTGTGCTTACAGAACCAAGGCATCCAATCCCATCTAAACAGGGCCATCTTTTCCGCTTGGCACAATGGGCAGGTGCTCTTGGCCCCACAAGTCTAGGGGCCCTTAAGCACGGCTACCCGGCCCCAGCAGTCAAGGCAAATCAGACTGACTGTACATGGAGGGAACAGAAGGGCTGGCTGGACACACACAAAGAGGAGGAGTTTGGATGGCTGTAGAGACACACAAGAAGGGGCAAAGGTTTGAAGGAGGGAACAGTGTGATGATAAAAGGGAAACATTGTGATAATGAAGAGGAAGCTGTGTGATGAAGGGGCAGTGTGATGCAGGAGGGCACAGTTTGTTTTCAAAACGTATAATGTTCAAAAGTTTTGGTTTCATTTTTATTCTTGTAAATGGGTTGGTGGGGGCCCCTAGTGTATTGCTTTGCCCAGGGCTCACATTTCTGTAAGACGACCCTGCATCTAAATGGACCAATGTGACACGTGACACACAAAAACTAGTGTGCTAGACTTTAGGAAGGCAGATTGTGGAAATGGGGAAATGTGTAAGTGATTCTTTGGCAAAGTGAAGGCACATGAAAGGAGTACAGGAGCAGTGGGGAAATTAAAAAAAATGCATAATTAACAGCAACAGACCTTTGTATAAGAAATGTTAGGAAAACCCCCAGAAAAAGAAAGCCAATGTGGTTTACAAAAGAAGTAGTAACTATAGTGAAAGCAAAAAAGATGACCTTTCGGAATTATAAGCAAACTCAAAATGATGATGACAGGGAGGAGTATTTTGCAAAACAGGAGGCAGAAAAGGTTATCAGAGCAGCAAAGGCACAAACTGAGGAAAAACTGGCCTACTTGGTACAAAAAGGGGACAAAAGCTTTTTCCGGAGGGTATCATAAGGCTCAAAACGGAGAGTGGGATTCTTGTTGAGGGTAAAAGGTATCACGATCTGGGTATGCTTGGTATCAGTGTCGGGTTCCGAGAGGCGTGTAGGACGACTGGCACCGTAGTGGAAGCTGGGAGGCCAAAGGTAGTGCTTGTGCATAGGAGGTAGGTGGAACTAAGTAAACCAGGATGAAGCAGCGGATTTCTGGACTGGACTGGATTGCTCCAGAGACTGGACTGGACAGCGGACTGTTGGACTGGACTGGATTGTTCCAGAGACTGGACTGGTCAGCGGACTGCTGGACTGGACTGGATTGCTCCAGAGACTGGACGGGACTGAACAGCGGACTGCTGGACTGGACTGGATTGCTCCAGAGACTGGACTGGACAATGGACTGCTGGACTGGATCGCTCAAGAGACTAGACTAGACAGCAGACTGCTGGACTGGACTGGATCGCTCCAGAGACTGGACTGGACAGCGGACTGCTGGACTGCACTGGATTGCTCCAGAGACTGGACTGCACAGCAGACTGCTGAAGAGCAGGCAGGCTGGTAGCAGAAGTGCAGGTAAGCTGGAAGCTGTTGTGCAAGTAAGCTGGAAGCTGTAGTGCAGGTAAGCTGGAAACTGTAGTGCAGGTAAGCTGGAGATAAGAAAGGCTGGATGCAAGACAGGCTGGGATGGATGTAAGACAGGCTGGAACCAGGCAACTTGAATGAACCAAGTTGTTCTGGCACTGAGGTATCAGTGCACAGGGTTTAAATAGCCCACCCAGTGCGCAGATTGGCTGGAGGGATCATGTGTGCTGCAGAGGTAGTATCTGAGTGACTGCTGGGAATCACATGACAGGAGGCAAGATGGCGATGCCCAGACACTATGCTGCATACATGCTGCAATGGACACTGCGCAGGAGGCTGCCACTATTGGGAGTGGCACCACTGGAGGGCAGGAGAGTGGGCATGACGTGGAAGAGCCGCTAACAGACGGCTCCTGGTCAGGTAAGTGCGGTGGCATCTGCCGCTGAGCATGACAAAATGGCTATGGCAGATCATCTTAACAAGTATTTCTGTTCAATATTTACAAAAGAAAGAGAGGGAAGGCTATTAATACAATGGGGGAAATTACTACTACTTTCACTGAGGAGCAGGTTTTTAAAGAACTTTCAAAGCTGAAAGTGGACATATCAATGGGACCAGATGGGATACATCTGAGGATATTAAAAGAGCTTAGAGGGGTGCTGGCAAAACCATTAACTGAATTATTCAATCAGTCACTAATACCTGGGGTGATTCCAGAGTACTAGAAAATAGCAAATAGTCATCACTCTGCATAAAAGTGGAAGTAGGGAAGAAGTATCAAACTACCGACCAGTGAGTCTAACATCAGTAGTAGGGAAATTGATGGAAACACTTTTAATGGAACAAATTGTACAGTCTCTTAAGTCCAGTAACTTACAGGATCCCAAGCAGCATGGATTCACTGGGAAGATCATGTCAAACAAACCTTTTTAAATTTTTTTGACAGGGCCAGTAAAGTATGAGATAAAGGGGGAGCTGTACACATAGCTTATCTAGATTGTAGCAAGGAAACTTTGGGATTGGACTTAAACATAGTTTCATGAATACGATCTTGGTTACAGGATAGACAACAGAGGGTTGTAGTAAATGGAATCCCTTCTGGGGATGTTAATGTAACCAGTGGAGTACCCCAGGGTTCTGTACTTGGACCAGTACTATTTAATATCTTTATAGGTGATATTGCCTGTGGTATCAAGGGGAAAATATGCCTTTTTGCAGATGACACAAATATATGTAACAGGGTAGACAAGCTAGGAGGGGTACACAAAATGTGGGATGATCTAGGTAGACTGGAGGAATGGTCAAGAGTGTGGCAACTGCAGTTTAATGCCAAAAAGTGTAAAATCATGCACTTGGGGCACAAAAACCCAAAAGCTCAATATATCATTAATGGCACTCCATTAGAAACTATTGAAGAGGAAAGGGATCTAGGAGTCATTATTTCATGTGTCTTAAAGGTAGCCAAGCAGTGTAACAAAGCAATGAGAAAGGCAAGTCAGATGCTTGTTTGCATAGGGAGAGGAATTAGTAGCAGAAAGAGGGAAGTAGTGATGCCTCTTTATAGATCGTTGGGATGACCTCACCTAGAATACTGTGTTCAGTTCTGGAGGTCATATCTTCAGAAAGACATAAATACATTAGAGACTGTGCAAAAAAGAGCAACTAAAATGGTCCTTGGCCTGTGTCACAAAACATACCAAGAAAGGCTAGAGGAACTAAACATGTATAGCTTGGAGCAGAGAAGGGAGAGGGGGGATATAACAGCAGCTTTCAAATATATCAAGGGTTGTGACCGGCTAGAGGTGGGTGGCATTTTTCAAAGGAAGAGGTGTAATAGAACACAAGGGCATGAATATAAACTGGAGGGTGGTAGATTCAGAGGAACTGTGCGGAAAAATTACTTCATAACAAAGTACACCAGTAAGTATGCACGTGGAACATCTGGCGCACACATGCACAGATGTACCGAGACAGGGAACACTTGTTGTACTTAAGTTAGGATCTGGGCCTTTGTGAGTTGGTAAGCCGGCTAGACAGACTTGTGAGCCTAATGGTCAGCAATAAAATACACTTTAATCTGTCAATCTGATGTGTATTTAGTCTATGCATTGGATAAGGCTTTTATTATTTATTTGTTTATGTAAAATAACTACAAAATTATTGTGAGCTGGAATATTTAGTCATTAATTGTCAATCTACATACCATGACCTGTCTTGATGCATCTGATTAGCTTCATAGAATTATGAAATTATTGGTAAATATGCTATACATGAATAACTTATACTAATCACTTTTAATATACAGGTGAAAGTAATCCTCCATGAAGACCACTCAGACTTTGGCATTAGAGAATGTTTGTACAGCCATTTGACCACCTAAAAGAATGTTCAGAAGAGAGGTGAAATAAAAACAAAGGAAGCATTCTTGTATTATTAATGATGCTTAGTTTCTGTAGTGCTGTGTAATAAAACAGCACCTCCTGCCCCTCGAGAGTCTAAATCTCAGATAAAAAGCTGCGATGTAAAATATTAATATGTCGATTATGTAGCCTGGTTATATCATCAGCTCCTAAGATTGAGTATCCAGAGAGGGACTAATGGTCCTAAGGGCCCTCCTAATGTCTGATAACACAATAATAGGTATACATAGATTCAATTCAGCTTAAAGTACTTCCTAAGATGTTTTTGCGAATTATGCCTGTGTGTATTACACAACTTTTACAGTATCTACTCTTATCTTGCTTCATCCTGGTGATTACTTAAGTTGCTCATTATTGTGTAGGTAACAAGCCAAAGCAACTAAATAAATAAAAATAATTGAAATGACTTAACAGCCCACATATGCCATCCATAAACATAATTTGTAGTAACACATAGTTTCTATGGGCCTGATCCAGACCTACGCCGATGCGCTGTGCTTACTAAAGCACAGCGTATCGGCGTTCACTTACCCCGACACTCCCCCTGTGCGGGCGTATGGCCCCTTCCTTACACCCGCTGAAGGCTACCCTAACTTCACCCGGTGTAAGGAAGGGGACATACGCTCGCACAGGAGCGTATGGCCGCTCAGCCAGCGCTCCCACCCTCATTTAACTACCCCTTTCACCCTCATTTAACTACCTCCCCCCTGCCCACCTACACTAACCTGAACGTTGGGACGCTGGGGGACGTCCCCTCCAGCGTCCCTACGGCGCTGCTACGGACGCCCGATCCACGATCAGGCGTTGCCGTAGCGACGTCGGGCAACGTCTGCCCGGCGCATGCGCAGATCAGCTTTTCAGCCAGGCGGGCGTAGGTCTGGATCAGGCCCTATGTAACAAGTGTTTTTGTTGTAAAGTTTTAATATCCATTCTTTTTGTAACTACCCTGTACTGCGCTTATCCAGATATTTCAATAGAAGTAATAGGTCCTGTTTGTGCAGGAGCCTAATTTAATTTTTATTTCTATTTGGGCTCTGGAGCAGCAGTAAAGGAAAGCAGAGTGTGTCCTTTCTAAAAAACTTAACAGGTAACAAAAAAGTGCAAAAGTTAATTGCCCAGTTCCACCCAATAAACAACTTGTGATTCAGCCTTTCCAACCCCTATGGATGTACCATTTATTTAAAGACTGCTTACTCCCACAGATTCGCTCCTTGGAACGGTGAGCTGAGAAGTGAAGATTTAAAAATAAAAGAAAGGAAAATGTTCCAGATAGTCTGATATAGTATAATCATAAAAATGTCAAAGTCTAGCTATTTAAATATAAAAAAAGTTACGTTTTCTTAATAGCAAACTTTCAACACGGATCTGGATCCTCAGAGCCCAGGTTTCTGTGGTTAAAGCCTTTCCGTGTGCGGGGCTGAAGGAGTGGCATGCATATGTCAGGGATGCATGGTGGGAGGAGGAGGAAGGAGGTATGTTAGTTGTACAGTAAGGTCTTGGTTAAGCCCTTTAAGGTAGGGTCCTGGCAGCGAGTGGTCCCCACCTTGCACACACAGGAGCAGCTGCTGCTTTCTGGATCATGCATCAAGATCATATTATATAATGAGGTGTGGGTCGCCACCGTGAACCGCCCTTTTTCGAAACAGTTGCGAACTAGCTGGGAAATCAAATGCTTCTGCCTTGTCCAGGAGGAACAATCGATCCACCGATGAAAGAAGAGGCAAATGGTGAGTATTATTGTAACCCCAACCCTAATCCTTACCCTAACATTCCCCTTCCATTACCCTAACCCTCCCTTCCCCACAGCCTAACCCTAAGACTCCCTCTCCCATAGCATAACCCTAAGACTCCCTTCCCCGCAACCCGCTGGGAATCCCCGGGCATACTCTTGTGGCATACTCACCCATTTATTTTCGGATGCGACACTCGCCGCAGACACCACTGGAGAGGTGATTAAACTGTCCGGGGACTTTTAGGGTTAGGGGGAGTGTTATGGTTAGGCTGTGGACAAGGTAGGGTTAGGGTTAGGCTGTGGGGAAGGGAGGGTTAGGGTCAGGTAAGGATTAGGTTAAGGGTTGGAGTTAAATTTATACTTACTGTTCGCAGCAGCGTCTTCTGTTTTGCGGTGGTCAGTTGCTTTGCCTCTGCAAATCCCAACTGTCAGAGTCTCAAATTTGGGTCACATATCATGTATTATTAAATTAAGAGCAAAAACTCACAGCAGAGGTATCACCCAAAGTTGGGACTCTGACAGTATTAGAGTTAGGACCAAAACAGAGAAGCCTCGTAAGTGGCTGGTGGCTTATCATATATTTGCAAATGTATGTAAGAAATCTCTCTGCGTTTTAACTTTAAGATAGAATGACATGGTTTTATTTAGTTACTTTTTATATTTTTTTTACTATGTATATTAATAGTTTTTCCCCCTTTTCCTCCTCTAATAACAATTATTAGGGGGAAGGAAAAGGGAAGTATATGGGAAGACCAGTAGAATTCTTATAACAATGCCATCCACAGATGGATTAGAGCTAGTAAATATAAGAAAGTGGGATGGTTCGAAGTAAGCATTGATCACCATAGAAACATCAGTTTTCTATGCATTGTAAATATGAGTCACACAGTTTTCATTCGAAAATGCCAGTTTTTATATGAAAAAAAGAAGTGATCAGTGCTTTGTAAATAGAGCCATTTCTTTAAGGTTAGCTTATGTGAATAGACCCAATGGGCCGGATCCAGAACTACGTCCGTCTTCCATAGACGGATGTAGTTCAATAAACA
Organism: Limnodynastes dumerilii; assembly: GCA_011038615.1. Lineage (NCBI taxonomy): Eukaryota > Metazoa > Chordata > Amphibia > Anura > Limnodynastidae > Limnodynastes > Limnodynastes dumerilii. The sequence continues at coordinate 282,731 of WWET01000348.1, forward strand.
GTAGCTACTGCGCATGCATCGTTTTGATACGTAGATTGCGTATATGCGGTCTAAAAGATCGCATATACGCAATCTACATATCAAAACGATACGCAGATTACGTACAATAGCTGCTACACATGCGCAGTAGCTACTGTTTATTGAACTACGTCCGTCTATGGAAGACGGACGTAGTCCTGGATCCGGCCCAATGTGTTATTTTTGTAATACATAATATAAATCTTCAATTGGTTGTTAGATATTCTCTCTCAAGATTTATATTACCAACAGTAACACAATTCTCTCTCATCTAGAGTAATGTTTATGTTTTCCCCATACATGTCTATTAGTACTTCATTGTTATTAGGTCAGTTGTACTAGCTTTTACCACAAAGTGTGAATTGTTTCTTTTATCTGTGGATTTACTTGCTTGTGTTGCATTTGTTAATTGCATCTACAGGCTAGTCCTTGTATACATCGCATCTAATGGTAGATACACTGGGCCTGATCCTAGACAAGGGACTTATGAAAGCCTGTTGTGTACGTCCCCTTTAAAGTAACTTCTCCACATGCGCGCACCAGATGTTACGAGAGGGATCTCCTAATGTATTAAAGCCAGGTGCTGGCACTGATAGGCGGGGAAAGGCATCTGGAGGCGGCGATTACCTGTTCCGCACAGATCTGCGTTAGAACATGTATGTGTCCAGAACTCCACATTAGAGAGGAGAGTGACAAGGGATTGCACTTCCCTCTTCTGTGCGGACTCCAGACCTGTGCATATGGAAAACTCTCAGAGATATGTATCAGGTCCATAATGTGAATATTGGCAGGACATATACAGTAATTACCATCTGGTTATTACCAGCATTACCACAAATAATATTGCAGGTTTATATAATAAAACTGCCAGAGCATTCAGGGTTAAATTAAACTATTTCATATTCCAAGCCCTCCTGACTTTTGGTTTGTGTTAGCTTTTCTACTACAGCATTGGGGGAAAACGGTCTTTCAGAATCTTCTCTGGTTTGTTATTAAAGCAATTATGTGGCATAACAGAGTAGATTGCACAGTAATGAAAACCAAATGTGCCCAGAAAGAAACCCTTCATAAACAAAGCACAGAGGAAGTGATTAGGAATTGGGAGATGTTAAGCTCTGTCCTTACAGTAATAAGAAATGAGACAATGTATAGATTTATATTATTGCACATGCACATGCACATGCGCAGTAAATACTAATGTGCGATTTTACAATCGCTTTCACGCGTATGATCTGACCCTCTGTCTACTTCTGACAGAGAGCCATCGTGCCAGGCACTTCCACCGCTTTCCGGGGACACTTTTTTGGTTGATAGGTGATTTTACACAAGGATCTGTTACATGTTACATAAGCTCCCTGGAGGTTACCTGAACATGTTCTAATTTTGTTTCTTAAATCCTCATCAGTAAAGATCAACATGTTTAAGAAGTATGATCTTGCCAATTGCGTTGTTACTGGATCTGTGTCAGCTTGTGACTGTGGGTTCTAACAGTGTTAAACCTCTAATAGGATGATTAGTGCTTTCTGGTTAATACGGATTCAACAAAGGAGATGAAATCTATTGGCACAATACAGTAATGCTGCCAAAGTTATCTTCTCTGGTATGAGGGGCTTCTGCCTTGTTATTAGTTATTAGATTTTACAGGCAGTGAAAATGTACAGAGATCAGTTCTATAGATTCAACAAGTTGTTTTTTTAAAGTGTCTCCTTTGAATAAAGACATCAGCTGGATCCCATGAAAACAACTTGTAATATACAGTAGGACATTTCTTGTTACCATAATATTAGAGGTTCACTCAAGTAATTGATGTGAATTACGTCATTTGTTACTTTTGTTGATTACACCATCTTCGTGCTAGCATTGTTTATATGAATATATCATAACTGTGTTTTTTTGTCTGTTTTTTTATTAATTATATGAAAGTATAGAGTTTTGTTTGGTGCATTCTTTTGATTAGTCTTAAATCAACTACATTTTATGCTTAGCGATTGGTAAATAGCTTATTTATTTATATTAATAGTTTTCAATTTCTGTCTCTTCAGCACTGATACTTTATATTTTTCTTTCAATAAAAGCAAACTTAATTGCTGGTTTACTTGTTAAATTGTATTCCTCAAGCTTTATTTGAAGCCCTCCATGACAGTCTTTACTGGACAGTAAACTTTATTCTTAGTTAGAAGCGCAAAGTTTAAATCTTTTTCGATATACTTAGTTGAATCTACTTCTTTTTTTTTTAGCATTAGATGAACAAAGAGAACTTTTCTCCCTCTGTGTGCAATTTATACATAAGCCTTAGTCCACACCATCATCAATCTATTTCTTTCCAACTTGCAGAACAGCTGGGCTGGTTAAGCTTAGATGAGAAGGACATCCCTCTTGTAATGTTATAGTCTGGTATCTGATCCTCCTTTTCCTCTTTTCCCATAACCGTAATGAAATTGTGGTGTGTTTGGGAGTGGTATGTAGGATTATAAACAGGGTCATGCCACAGTCATACAAGCTTGGTCTGAACCTCTAATCACCTTTCTTGTAATCATCTCAGATTTGAATTGCACTGATTTACTTGCCTTGTTATACCCTTGTAATATATGTTATGGATATTAGGGTGTATTATTGTGCAACAATTTCATCCACCAGCATGGACCATACATTTTTTATTTATATCATTACTCCTTTATTTGTCATAGAATGAGATGTGCCACAAAAAGCAGCCTTAGATACCATCCATATTGCAATGCAATGTAAATATCAGAATGTCTCATTTTTCAATGTTATAACATTGTCATTTTTTCCTATTTCTTATGAAATACTAATTTCTTTTGCTTTGTGACTAGACACGATTTTTCTTATTTCTTTAATAATTTGAAAATAATGCATATTTTCTTCTTTAATTCAGTAATGTCAACTAAATGGTTTCCAACCTTCATGAACGCGTGGGTCCATTTTGAAATTGTGCATGTGTCTGTTTCACACTGAACAATACACCCTTTTTCATGCGCAAATATGCAAAGAGAATCCAGTATAGGTAGTTGTGTGTTTGATTTTTCCCTGTATTACTCCTGAAAGTTTGAGTGGTGCGGAGGCATTCAGACCTGAAAAGACAAACAGACCTCATCATATGGGGGCTGCGTAGGAATAGTGGAGGAACTCACTCCGTGTCACCCACAGAGTCCCTCACACATTGGCAGGTCCTTGTCACTTTGACCACTTTTTTTTCTATTATCTACTATTATAGATTATTATCTATCTAGTATCTATTCACCGTCAATTCAACAATTTCTAAAAGATGTTAATCATGTTATTCAGGAATCATTTTTCTGGCAATGCTAAACACACCCATGTACGGAGCTATTTACAGGACACACCCCTTTGGTGGTACAGGGCACACCCCTTTGGTGGTACAGGGTACACCCGTTTGGTGCAGTGCCTTGATCGTGCAAAAATTGGCAACCATGCACTATATATTGTATATAGTATGCTATACCCATACCCTTACATAAACCACATGTGTCATATGTGCAAATCCCTGACCCCAAATATACTACACATGTACTTTATAAAGTGTAACATATCCAGACCTCTAATAAATGACACATGTATTACAAGCATTGTAAATCCTGCATTTGCCATTAGAAACTATCATTGGGTTTGTGATAGCTAGGCTAATGCTGTGGGATTGAACCGGATTGTTAGATCTCATGTTCTTATGCTGCACATTGTGATAATGGGCCTGAACCAGACTTAATAACTAAACCTAATTTATGCATGCTGAGATACGTATCTTGTACGTAACTCTGTAACTCTGTATGATAGGGTGTGACTTTCCTACACAAGGCAATTATACGCATTGTGGGAGGGGGAGGTATTTAAATTGTATAGTATAGGCTGAGTTAGGCACTTAAATACAGCAAGGAGATTCGGACGACCAGAGATACGCAAGAAATGGTTAAGGTAGGGTTCTAAACACGTAAATCATCTAAGTTATGTGTGTGCCAGGGAGAGTGCTTTATACTTAGTAGTGCGTAACTTAGGCAAGCTAGCGTACGTAAAACAACCTTAAGTGTGGATCAAGCACACTTAGGCCACGCTAGCGTCATTTGGTAGAGCCGTGTGCACATTGTTGAACCCCTTGCAAAGCGGTGGAGCCTGCAGGCACTGGGGACCCACCAGGACAATCCACACCGATACTATATATAACGCTATATAGTAAATGGAGCCCAATAAATGGCATTACAAATGACTGATGTCCTAGTTTAAGTTGTATGCAGTCATAGCATATGTTCAGTATTTTGTGTGGTTATTTGTAGTATTTGTTTAGGATAAAATGAGAGTTTGGAAAACATCCTTCTGATGCAATATGTACAATACTCTCAAACATACACTATTAGCATACAGATTGACCTACGGATATATAAACAGGTTAACAACTTAGAATAGAAGAATAAGAAGCAATGTCTATTATATATTGTGCCACAATTATGTCAGGTTTTGTTGCTTTACATCACTGTGAAGACATAATGCTTTACCACAGAGTTTCATTTCTTGTACAATCTTTCTTAAAGAAAATATAAGTGGTTTATCAATAACTAATAGACATTAAGAAAATAAAGGGAAAATCACATCACCCTTTAACAGGGGTCATGGGGCAATGGGTTTATAGTTTAGTACCCTATGAACAGGGCCTAGCAGTGGTAGCAGTGGGTATGAAGGCCAGGGGGGCTAACATGCCCTTTTAGTTTAATGTACCCTTTAAAGCTTTAACCCATGGAAGCCTAGGTTCTATGGGGACATTCATTTAGCACTGGTTAAAGTAAATATAAGTGCATTATGCAGTAGAGAAGAGATGTATTACTGAAATGGCTTTATACACTGAAAGAGAGGACTGTTTCATAGCCTGTGAGGTCAAACCCTTATGACTGACTTCTGTCTATGATCTACCACCGATGTAGCTGATAAAAATGCACAACACAGATATTTGTTCCTTTTGAGAAGTGACCAAGAAGTGAAGCAGCTCCAGAAGAGTAGTCAGTGTCAGGATTGAGATGCAGGGCTCCACTGACTGAATGGTTCTGTGCTACCTCTGATCCTACATGATCTGGGAAGGTTACAGGACAGTAGTAGAAGCAGAAAAATTGATTTGTGGAAGTGCTACAGATAAATGAATTTTTTTGTCAATTTATGTGATCAATACAAGTAAGTGAAGTGTCACGTTCAAGGGGTGTTTGGGATCTGTCCCGGGTGTCAGAGATGAATACAACTGAGATGGCTGGAATTGGAAGTGAGCTGGTTTAATGAAGGACGGGTGCATACAGAAAATGAATAAACACAATAGTGATCAGTCTCTGAATCAGGAGGTGCAGGGAAGCCAAGGGGACTGGAAGTGCAATGGGAGAGAACAAAAGTCCGTGAACAGGGGTATACGCCGGTAGGTGAGAGTTGGTAGTAGCAGGAGGCTATAACTGGGTAGGCTTAGCAATAAAGTCCAGGCAGGAATAACTGTAGAGTTGGAGGTGGCATTGGACAAGGTGAATCCGGGTAGTAGATACTGTAGAGTTGGAGGTGGAGTTGAACAAGGTGAATCTGGGTAGCAGATACCGTAGAGTTGGAGTAACTGTAGAGTTGGAGTAACTGTATAGTTGGAGTAACTGTGGAGTTGGAGGTTTGCGGGACCGGAGTCAGCAGGACCGGAGTCAGCAGGACTGGAGTTAGCAGGACTGGACCAACAGGACTGGACCACAGGACTGGATACAGCAGGACTGGACCAACAGGGCTGGATCAGGCAGGACTGGATCAAGCAGGACTGGATCAGGCAGGACTGGATCAGGCAGGACTGGATCAGGCAGGACCTCAACGCAAGAGTACCAGGCACCTAGAGGACCTAGTTGTTCTGGCAATGAGTGAAGGGCTTGCAGGGTTTATATAGTGCGCGCTGTTCACCGAAAGGCTGGAGGACTGGAGAGGAAGCCAGGTATTGGAGGAGCAGCATCACCTGATAGATCCAAGATGGCGGCGCCTATGGTCCAGAGCACCGCGGAGGTTTGGCGCCAGGATTCCACGAGGACGCCATTGCTGACACTGCTGCTGGTGAGTATGGATACTGTCACTGCTTCGGTGACAGTCTTTGGCTGTTAGGCACACGGGGCCGCCGGGAGGAGACAGATGCCGCCGGACTACAGAGCGGGTAAGTGCAGCGTCTGCCGCGATATGTGATAGTAAGGGAGTGGGATAATAACCCAAAAAAAAGGAGGAACCCCCTACACCCAATGTGTAGAAGCTACACTGCAACTATTAGGACAATGGTCAGGAGCTTAAAAGACCCATCTGTACTTTAGCTCTCTCCTTATTAAACAGACTTCAAATTTATGACACAGTAAAAAATGAAATAATTAGACCCAAAATGCAAATACATTTTTTTTATTCTCTACTCCAGCAGGTATCCAGCAACTGCCCTTTCCTGGTACCACTCCTTCTCATATAAATATTAATCCTTTTCCCTACCCTCACTCTCTGCTTGATATATATCATGTTTGGGGTGCCGTCTCCTGGGGTAAACGGTAAGCACAGCTAGTTCTATTTGTCAGTATAAGTAAGACAAAACATGTACATAAATCCTGCCCTGTCCAGCTCGAACTCATTCATAGATCATTTTCCTCCCTAAAAAGAAAGGATCTAATTTCCCACTTACAGAAAATACAGAAGTTACTGACAGTAGTGGCCATGGCGTAGATCCAGACCTAAGAACGTTACCATTTTTACACTTGCCGCTGACGTAAAATCGCCAATTTGAATTTACTACGCGGCAGATGTTACGCCACGTAACTCTGAATGTACATACCATCAGCGTAACTACAGATGAAGGGGCGGGTCATCCATACGACACCCGTGGTACAGTATGGGCCGGGTTAGGCCGATACGTATGTGATTCCATTCCGTACGTGAGTACTTACGCTTTGAAAAGTTAATGTAGGGTTTGGGAGGCGTAAAACGACCAAAGTACGTAAGTGCTTAGGGAAGAGCACTGAAACTACGCTAACGTAAATACGCTATGCGATGTAACGTAACAAGCCCTTAGGTCTGGATCTGGCCCATATCGCTAAGCAGCCTTCTGACCTGCTCTGAACAGACGCCCGGGTGCATCTCCAACCCACTAAACTCTCAACTTGCAAGACCTAGAATGGAGGCCATCCTTCTTTCTTCATACATAATCCTAAGAACCCTTTATCCTGTTACTGAAGCCAAACAACGGATTCTTTCCCTGGAGTTTAATAATACATAAGATACATGGGTCATACTAATCTCACATTAACTTCCCCACCTCTCTCTCTCTCTCTCTAGCCACACATTCCCACATATTTTAAATACAGATGATAGATAGATAGATAGATAGATAGATAGATAGATAGATAGATAGATAGATAGATAGAGCTGTAGATAGAGCTGTAGATAGAGATGTAGATAGAGCTGTAGATAGAGATGTAGATAGAGATGTAGATAGAGCTGTAAATAGAGATGTAGATAGATCTGTAGATAGAGCTGTAGATAGAGCTGTAGATAGAGATGTAGATAGAGCAGTAGATAGAGATGTAGATAGAGATGTAGCTAGAGCTGTAGATAGAGATGTAGATAGAGATGCAGATAGAGCTGTAGCTAGAGCTGTAGATAGAGATGTAGATAGAGCTGTAAATAGAGATGTAGATAGAGCTGTAGATAGAGCAGTAGATAGAGATGTAGATAGAGCAGTAGATAGAGATGTAGCTAGAGATGTAGATAGAGATGTAGATAGAGCTGTAGATAGAGATGTAAATAGAGATGTAGATAGAGCTGTAGATAGAGCTGTAGATAGAGATGTAGATAGAGATGTAGATAGAGCTGTAGATAGAGCTGTAGATAGAGATGTAGATAGAGCTGTAGATAGAGATGTAGATAGAGCTGTAGATAGAGATGTAGATATAGCTGTTGAACAGATGTGTTTTTTTTTATAAACTTTAACAAAGAATTCTCTAGAGAAAGTATGAATGCGGTGAGGGCTGAACTGCATAGGGCTCTTAGGAAACCTACAGGTAGAATGCAAGTTCACATGGTAGGCAAAATTACATAAATATGTATTTAATTTAAGAAATTAAACTTTGAATTATTATTAGACAGGACAGTAAGTCTTGCCTTACTTCTAAGTTGAAATATAATTTGTTAAGATAAAGATAAAAAAAAATGATATGAAATCAATCCTAATCACTCGTACTCTACTTCCCAGTGAACATTTACATCTATGAGAGAGACAGGGTTGAAAATGGACCAGAGGTAAGTATTTGAAAATGTTGTATGTTGTCATATCAGCACCACCACAATAATCACATTATTTTCTGAGCACGAGTGACATCCTAATACAAATATGCAAATTGGCACTTGTGTCAAGATGATATCATAAAGCCTGTACTGTGCAGTGTTATGTTGCTGCTGTTGGATGTTATTCAGTTTGTGGTTTTCATCCTGACTGGACTGTAATTTTCTCTCTCGTTTCTCATCAATTCTGACAAACCAGATATTTTGGAGATGCTCTTCTTGAAGTCTCCAGGGTTGATTGAGGTTCTGTGGTGGGTGTGGGAAAGGAAATCCCTTAAATCTGGACTTAGAAGCAATATATTTATGCTTAATGGTGACGAATATTGCAATGAATGGCTGAATAACTTAAAACATGGCAAGGACACCTATGTCTATAAAAAGGCAAATGCTATTTCCCAAGGAGACATGGTAAAAGAAGTGGCAATAGAGATTACAGCATGAAAGACCCCAGCATTGGAATATACTTTAAGTGTCATCACAGAAACTGGCTGGACGATAAGAAGCATGGTCACGGGTGGTACTATTATGCTAAGTTAGGGTAAGTATAGGGGCACTAACCTCCTGTTTGTTCTGGCTGCTAGGGGCTGCCTGGACCTGATGGTCACTCCATCAACCATCGATATTAATGTGCAAAAGGAAAAGGCTCCCCTCCTCCTGGGGTGATATTGATCCTGGTGCTCTCCTAAGAATTATCTCATCTATTAGCGAATAAATGACAGGATGGATGTAGTCTCTTTGTGCGCTGAATCAGTAAGCAAATAAATAAATACAGTTTTTGGTATAGCTCACTGTTTCGTTGTTTAGCGTTTGAGGGTTCTCGATGCTCGCTGTGCTGGCGGGTCTGTGTTCCTGGTTGGCGCACCTCATTGCTGCTCGGCGTGTCTGGTTGGCAGATGTGCCACCTCTGTTCTCCTCTGTAGTCTCTTCCTGGGTGCTGTCTCTCCAAGCCTCGGCCCGTAGTGGACCTTAACCGCAGTGGTGAAGAAACAAGAAGAGCAAGATCCATAAATGCAACATTTATTCCCCCTGCAACATTATACTTGTAAACCCTGAAGAAGTTGAATTCGTCCAACGAAACGCGTTGGTTATTACAGACACACAAATACGGTGCATATGTGGGATTTGTTAATTTTTCTTGTTTGACATTATACTTAATGTCCACTCCGCTTGTGAGTATCTTTTTGCCATTTTATCTACTTTCTTTAATAAATACTACACTATGATGTGGATCTTGATCTTCTTGTTTCTTCACCACTGCGGTTAACGTCCACTACGGGCCAAGTCGTTGAGAGAGAGCACCCGGGGAGAAAGTACAGAGGAGAGCAGAGGTGGCACATCTGCCAACCAAACACGCCGAGCAGCAATGAGGCGCGCCAACCAGGAACATGGACCTGCCAGCACAGTGGGAGAACGCGAGTATCGAGAACCCACAAACGCTAAACAACGGAACAGTGAGCTATACCAAAAAGTGTATTTATTTATTTGCTTACTGATTCAACACACATAGAGACTACATCCATCCTCAAATTTGAGACTGTCATTCCTTCACTAATAGACGAGACAATTCTTAGGAGAGCGCCAGAACCAATATCACCCCAGGAGGGGGTGAGCCTTTTCCTTTGGTACTATTATGCTGACTATGAGTATCATGAAGGAGAATGGAAGGAGGGAAGGAGAAGTGGCTGGGGAACAATGACATATGCAAAATTGCATCTATCAAGGAGAATGGAAAAAGTGAAAACAATGCGGTATGGCGACACTGGTTTTAGACAATAATAACAGCTATGAGGGATATTGAAAACATGGAAAGAAGCACAGGCCTGAAAAGTGTTTCTACTATGATAAAGGACAGATTTATGAAGGGACCTGGGGAGGAAGATATCGGAAAGCAGGGAACCTTGATTGACATTGGACAGAAATTAGCTCCAAGTATAAACAAGCGTCGCATTCCAATACTGACTTGTGTAGAATCAACTTCTCTGATCATATAGAAATGTATTGGTTTTGTTTTTGTCTTTTTCTGCTAAAGAATGGTAATAAGTGTTTAAGTGTAATAAGTATTTTCCTTTATGAAAGTGAGGTTATAACTCAATGTAAGTGTTCACAAGTTCTTCCCAAAAAGGTAGATGTTATTTAATTTCTGACAGTTTATTGAAGGAAGAAAGGGCCTGATTCACAACTAAGTAAGAACAGGATTTTAGTGCGAATATTTAAGAACGGTTACATTGAACTCAAAACTACGCACTGAAACCATGTAAGAATGATTCACAGATAAGAACGGTTACTTCAATTATGGAAATATAATGACTTCCGCATGCGTGGCTAGAGGCGCAAGACTCTTGCAAATGAGCAGCACCCGGGCTACTATTGTACAGTATGGTTCCTTATGACCTAGGAATGATTTACAGTTTAGAAGGCCTTGCGGAAACTAACATACGCACAAACCAAGATAAGAATGCCCCAGCCTTTCTTAAGTTAACATCTGCATGGTTAACAGAGAACCGAAGCCTCATGCTTTTCTGTTTGTTCAGCACACAGCTACTGTGTGATTATAATGAATGCATGTGTTCACTTTTATCTTTTAAAACTGCTTTTATGTTATCATTTTGTGTTTGACTTAAAGGACCTGATTTAGACCTGCGCTTTCTTTTCTGAAGAAACACGCACCTCTGAATTGAACGTTTTTTGCGATTCCGTGTTGCGACCAGGCGCAACTCTGAATCAGGTCCAAAATGTGAAAGGTACTCATTATTTACATTTATTTGCAGTTTGTGCATGATTTCATTGTTTGTTGTAAAACATTTTTTAAACAGTTGTTTTGTTTTATTTAACTTGCATCATGTTTGTATTGTTTGTATGTGACCTTGAGATACCAATTTTTATTAGGTCTAATTTATGTAGATATTTTGATATTTATGTTATAACAGCTTTGAATGCTGAAAGGTTCTTTCTTAACCCTTTAATAAGTATTTATGATTTGACAAATTTTCTACATTTTTGCATGTCGCAAGTTTTAACAAATGTTTTGGTTAGTTTGGTTAATTATAAAACAAAGAGGCTGCGAAAATCAATCTATTTCTTAAATTAAATCAATTAATGACTGGGCAATGTTATAAGGGTTCTTATAGGATTTGACATTCAAGCGCAGCCACTTTTAATGGTGCATAATAACTGATTTAAAGAGTAATGTTTAGCTTGTCACAAATAAAAATGAATGAAAGCTTAGTTTAATATACTGTGATAATATTCTGACTAAGACGTGTAACTTCCGTCTTACATTGGGAATGCTAATTGTTGCGAGACAGACCCTGGATAATTTCTTAGCGTTAACCCATTTTGAAATGCCTGTCACACAGGTTTACAGTACCTCTATTTGTGACACATGCGTGGAACTCTGAATTTACTTTGTCTTGAGCGTAATATTACATTGAATTCTGGATGCAAAGAGTAGAACAATCGATGTTCATGTATCAAAGTAAGTATATATTAAATGTGCATTACAGTTCTGTACATTTGCTTAAATCAGTAGAAACAATCTAGACAGGATACAAATGTATTTTCAACTAGAGACTACAAGCAAATCATCCATGCACGCACTCCCCTTGTCACTGTTTTTTAATTACAGTTCGTTTGTTATGATTTGTATCAGTAATGATAGCAATTAAGTAGCAAAAAAAATGAGGTATATTAAAGTACTTAGCTAGCATAAAGTGACACGGTTAATTTATAGACAAGACACTATTAGTGTAGCAGCCTTGGTATATCAGCCTTTCATTCATATTAAGCATATTTGTTTACTTGAACTGAACTTCTTTATATGTCTAGTGCATAAAGTAACTGATCGATAACATTTCTATGTCTCATTGTTTAATCTGCCCCTCAAACACTCTCATTAAAGATGATGTCAAATGTGGGAAGATCATGGATCGTATTCACAGATCCGGTTTTGCGTGTGGTCACGTGCGTATTTTTAGGATCGGATAAACTGTGCATGCGCAGTAACTTTTTTCACACACATTACGTAGTATTTACGCAGTACTCTTGGCAAGGACTTTTGATTCGCACTTAGGGACATACGTACGGAGGGGCGTGGTTTTTATCCGGATGGTAGAAATTACATGAAAGTGGGTGGGGGGAAGCATTTAAATTGGCATTTGAGGGCGCGGTTAGATAAATACGCACGTACATAAGTAACATACACGCGTAACGTAGACTTAAGGGTGCCCTATGGTGACGGAAGTCCCTGAAAACCCGTCCAGCCGAGGGAAGTGTCATGGGGGCTGCCTTGCAACGTAGTTACGTATATTTGCGGTTGCTTTCTCCGGCCGGAAAATCTTATTTGCGGAAAAGGAACATCTGAAAGTTTCTTTTCGGATGTCCCTTTTTGAAATACTTACCATTTTCTAAATTTTTTTTTCAGAATAGGTGAGTATGCCGTTCAGATGAGGAAATAAAATGTTTAGCAACCTAGTTGTAAAAAAGTGCCAGGCTCCAGAAACTGGCATTGAAGAAATGATGTGGAAATGCTCTCTGACACCTCTTGGCATCCATTAGAGTTGTTATCAGGGTGTTAACCTAGATATATTTTGGAATACATCAATCCTATATGTAGTGTACAATAAAATTGTCAATCCAATTGTATACATCTTTTTATACAGAAAATCTGTATGAGCTAATGGGCCAGCTCCATCATTTGCGTAAGTCCCCTTGTGATACCCCTGGGTTTAGTGTGGGAGACATGCTTAGTTAGTGTGGAAGCTGTTGCCAGGGTAACGGCTGATGGAAGTGCGAGGGCTGTTGCCAGGGCAGCGGTCAGCTGATAGGGACATGCGCTGGAACGCGAGTGGCTTCTGGAATGATCGATTGTGTGAGGCGTGAGGAGGTCTGTTAGATTTGGCAGTTGGCGTGAGGTAACGGTGTGAGGCTGCCAAATCTAACAGACCTCGTCACGCATCACACACCCGATCATTCCATTAGCTCATACAGACTTTCTGTATAAAAAGATGTATACAATTGGATTGACAATTTTATTGTACACTACATATAGGATTGATGTATTCCAAAATATATCAAGGTTAACACCCTGATAACAACTCTAATAGATGCCAAGAGGTGTCAGAGAGCATTTCAACATAATTTCTTCAATGCCAGTTTCTGGAGCCTGGCACTTTTTTACAACTAGTTGCAAACATTTTATTTCCTCAAAATGGTGCCAGTTCTGGCTGGCAGCATATATTTACTATATTTTATAGTGTGCATCCAAAGGCGTTCTACCAGCAGTTCTACTTCTCATCCCTCCCCCCAGGGAGGAAACTCCCAGCTCAGTTTCTGGGCTGCTTGACAAGCTAGGTTGGCACCTCTAAATAGAGGGAATCCAGGAAGTAAGAATCACCATTTATATAAATATGTAGTGACTTGCACTAAGATTTGCAGAGTTATATTTGTGTATTTCTATACATAGGAAGCAACTTTTTTAATTATTAACAATTAGGGGTGCTATGCATTAAAATGGTTCATGGATGAGACAGCACCTATAGAAGGTGATAAATCACCCACACAATTGGGTTGATTCAGAGATGCACTTACACCTTTTTTTAGGTGCGTGTACAGCTCGACTAAACCATTAGTAAGTAAGGGTTGTTAATTATTTAAAAAATGTAGCATGCAGGGAAAATACATTACTTTTACACATAGAACTAAAATACTGCATAGTTCTATGTTTATTCTATAAAATAGAGTTGAGCTAAGAAACTTCACCTCCTAATTTTATTTCTGGTTTTACAATTTAAAGCTGCCTCCCCTTGCAATTCAACATGGTATTGCTCAGGTCTACACTTGCACCTAAAAAAAGGTGGAAGTGCAACTCTGAATCAGCCCCCCTGTCTATACCTGTATAAAATATCAATCCGTTTGCTGGAAGGCCACATTAATCCCTGGCTGTAAACAACAGCAATAGAAGGAGTATACATACATAGTTTTTCTGCATATATACAAACTATGTTCAACTGCTGGGAGGCAAATTTAAAATGTGTTCAGCTGTTCAGTATTTGTGTGTAACAATTATTTGCCAAGTTGCATTGAGAAGAGATGTTTTGTGCAATAACTTAACTCTAAATCAGAGTTAAAAGAAATAACATTTAATATATAAATATGTACAATAAGAATTATTTCCCTGCATGCAAAAAATGTAAATACAAATAATAATATAAAATAAATCATAATAATAATAATTTGCACACCTGATATTGCAACATGTTTTGTCCAGGTGCATATATGAACCATTTTAGTCAATTTCTCCTAACTGTGGCCCATTGAGATTGTGGTACCAAAACGAAAGTAACATTTATTATCTCATGTAGTTTTGGATCTGGTATTTGTAAGCACACAAGAGCCTAATTATTTTTTCAAGCAAGAATTTATAAAGCTGTATGTTATTTTATCAGGCTTTCATATTATATATAAAAGTTCAAGGCTTGACCTTTATGACAACAAATTGAACTACAACGTTTGCTTTCAATGCCCAACACTTTCAGATGCTCCCCGTGTATTTACTTCTATTTTATTTGAACCTTTGGTGCAGTTTATAATGAAAAGAAAATAACTGATTACAGACAGACAGACAGACAAAGAAATGCAGGACTGTAATCACAATAACGAGTGAGTTAGGTGTAGCCGGATCCGCATCTAACTCACCTGTCAAGCCCCGCAGCCTGCCCCCCATTTTTAGGAGGCTAATTGCACTTAAGAGTGCCTTAGGGCTAAGTTAAGTTACCATGCATATTTCCATTCTTAAGAAGGAATATACGCACGGAGATCCTTTCCTCTCGACCTCCCTGGCTGCTTACCATACCTCCCGTACCTCTCGTAGTGAATATACATACATAACCACTATTTACATTACGTAGTCTATATGACTAAGCATGCGCAGTGGCTCCATACCTAAGAAGCAGCAGCTTCTTAGGAGTGAATCCAGTCCACTATGTGTATTTTATAAATGTAACACCAACAACCACCAAAATTTGATCTGCACAGGTTAATATAATTATAAGAAATATAGCGTGCAACCAAATAAGTCCAAGAAGTACACTTAGAACCAAAATGTCAAGGGAGACTAAAAAGAAGGACTTTTATATGGTATACAACAATAGATAATGGCTACTCCATCATAAAATAATTACCACTAAGTAAAACAAATTCAACATATTTTATTATAGATCACTCAATTAAAAGACCATTGGACTGGATTCACAGATACGATTTTGCTTCTTTATCCGTGCATATTTTTATGTTCGGAGTAACTGCGCATGCGTAGTAACTTTTTTTACTCGAGTTACGTAGAAATTAGGCATGGAAGTTAATTAGGCACGGATTTCTAAATCGCACGTAGTGACATATGTATGGAGGGGCGTGGTTGTCCTCTGTACATGCGAAGTACATGAAAGTGGGCGGGGGGGAGGCATTTAAATGGACTCTTGAAGGCACGATTAGTAATGTATGCACGTACGTAAGCAACTTAGGCACGTAAATACACCCGTAGAGTTAAGGGTGCCCTATGGAGGTGTAAGTCACCAAAAATCTGTCCGTGCGAGGGGAGTGTCATGGGTGTTGCCCTGCAACGTACGTGCGTATATTTGCATACTTATTACACACGTATCTGTGAATCCGGTCCCATGTCTTTAATTAGTAACCCAGTAACAAACAACCAAGCAACCACCCAGCAAAAATATACAGATATTAATCTCCCACTTATTGCAAGTTTTATACATATAATGAATGGTATAGATCCAATAATCATTCAGTAAAACTGTATAGATACATAGGGCCTGATCCAGACCTACGCACGGGTGCGTTTTTACGATGGTCATAAGCGTAAAAACGGACATTTGTACTTACTGCGCATGCTCGGGGCAGATGTTACGCTACGAAAGTCTGAGCGTATGGGCCTTGAGCGTGCCAGCTTCATTACTACGTTCGAGGGGGCGTGCCTGCCATACGAAAGCCATAACTACGCACCGAGGGCGGGGTGAGTCATTTAAATTGTACAGTATGGGCGTGCTAAGCATCGTAACTACACAAGGAGCTGTACCATTACACTTTGAAAAGTTAGGGTGGGGTTTGCTCAGTGTAAGACAGCAAAAGTAAGTACGAACAGGGGGAGTGCCTAGGGGTCTGCATCGGAGGTATGCTGGCGTAAATACGCTACGCACACAAGCGTTTCATGATCGTAGGTCTGGATCAGCCCCAAGTTACAGATCATATACAATGCATACATACAAACTTTAAAGTGGTAAATATAAGCAACAATGTGGCTGAGCAAACACAAATATCAAGGAGCTGAGATACGGGCAGCCTAATCTAAGTCCAGCGGCTGACCCTATACAGAAAAACTAGCAGCCTCACGGCTGCACTTCGCCCACTCCTGGGCACGTATCTTACCTTATACTGTTCTAGACCTAAGCCTGACAGCGTGCATCAGCAGCTCAGATTTACCACAGATGATTCACAAAACTTGAGATCGCAGCGGCATCCCGGTGCACAAGGGAGCCAGATAGTCAAAGGTCCCTGCTACAGTACAAAGTCAATATTACATGCTGCTGCCATATGCAGCATGTAACACAAACATACAACAGAAGTGAAACAGACTAAGAAAATTGACTGACAAAATTAATCCAGACAGGGGAAGCATAACAGAGAAGAACTGAACAGTTTAATTATAATGCATAGAGAACTTAATAAGAGAGGGAACCCTAGTGTCCCCCAGATGGACTCAGAGAAAGGGATTTCCCGGTAAGTACCAAATTCTTTTATTTCTCTCTCATCTCATCTGGGGAACACTGCACAATGGGGTCATCCTAAAGCTGTGCCTAAGGAAGGGAGCTCTAAGGCAAAGACAAATGGAGGACCTTTCTACTGAATTCAGCATCCCTAGATGCGAACACCTGAAATCTATAGAATTTAGTAAAGGTGTGGATGGAGGACCAGGTTGCCGCCTGGCACAGCTGTTCTGCTGACACGCCCTGACTTTCCCCCCTGGAATTGCTCACTGCCCCGATAGAGTTCTTCTTCAAGGAATCTGAACGCCAGAAGTAGAATACGTCTTGGTAATTGTGCACCTGATATAGCGAGAAATAGACTGCTTAGAAGCTGGCCACCCTTTCTTCTGAGCATTATAGAGAACAAAAAGAGAGTCTGTCTTATGAATACTTGCCATTCGCTCCATATAAGTTTTTAGAATTTCCAGATTTTCCAGAAGTGTCTGCCCTTCAGACGAACTGGATACTGGGATAACAATCTCCTGATTTAGGTGAAATCTTGATACCACCTTAGGCTGGAAAGAAGGAATAGTTCACCGCACCACGATCATTATGGAAGGATAAGAAGGGGGGGTTTACAGGAGAGTGCCCTCAACTCTGAAACTCTCCTAGCAGACACAATAGTGCGCAGAAAGGTTATATACAAAGTAAGAAAGTAAGGGCCTGATTCAGACTTAAGAAAGGGCTTAAAATAAGAGAGGAGAGTCACTCCTAGGCTAAACCATACAGATTTCAGGTGGAGTAAAGTTAATTGTATTCTTTGTATGCAGGGATATATCTTTGAATTGCTTACTGCACACAGATACTGACCAGCTTTGCTATCACACTGTTATTTAAACATGGGCTGGGAAACGCCACCTCTCAACTCTAATAATGTTTGCAACAGATGAAATATGACTCCCCTGCAATAAACATGGTTTAGCCCAGGAATGACTTTCCTCTCTTAATTTAAGCACTTTCTTAATTCTGATTCTGGTCCTAAAGGTCCACCGGAGATAAGGGTTCAAAAGGCTATTTCTGTAATTCTGAAAGAACTAAGTATAGGTCTCACAGAAGAACTGCAGCCCCATAGGGAGGCTGAAACCTCAGAACTCCCTGTAAAAATATTTGGATCTCCAGACAGGTTGCCAGCTTTTTCTTAAAAGGAACCCAGTATCAACCCTGCATCCAGACCAGCCTCAAGTAACTCAAGGAGACTTGGCAAACTGATCTTTAAGTGTGAGCCTGTTTTGCTTCACACCATTACATGTACTTCCTCCAAATCCTATAATAATGGAACACTAATACTGTCTAACGAGCCCTCATCATGGTCAGAATAACTCCATATGAAAAACACTAAGCTGCTAGGAGGTTGGTCTCAACATCCACATCGTTAAAGCCAGACAAGGTAGGTTGTGATGATAGAAGGGGCCCTGTTCTAGATAGAGGGAGATGCCAGCCTCGACCTGCCATCTGTAGAATGTTTGAAAACTATGCCCTCCTGCTATCAGAATTACTGATCGCATATCTGCTTTTATCCATTTGAGCCCCTTGTGGATTAAAGGTAGAAGGGGAAATACAAAACACAGTCTGAAGTTCCACAGTGCTGTGAGTAGGTCTACACCTACTACTCCCTGATGATCGACAGCCGTGGTGCTGTCGGACTGCACCCTCACCAGAGTTCCCTGAATGAAAGGATGGGCTTCTTGCAGAGCATTAAAGATGGCCCCCAGTTCAAGAACGTTTATGGGAAGGAGAGATTACCTATTGTTCCATCGACCCTGTAGGCATTTATTCAGAATCACAATTCCCGTACCTTCCAAGCTGGCATCTGTTGTCAAGATGGTCCTCTGTAGTGGAGCAAAGTATCTGTCGACTGAATTGATTGTGATGAATGAGCTACCATCGAAGGGACTGGGGTGCTTTGGTGGAGAGCACAATGAATTTTCTCTGAAGGCATAAATGAGAACCTGACCAGCCAGTCAGGAGGTTCCACTGGAAGGTGAGAGCATGGAGCCTGCCATACTGGACTGCCTTGTAAGAAGATACAAGAGTTCCCATCAGGCACATAGGGCCTGATCCAGACCTACGCCCGCGAGCGTAGCGTATGATCGCCCGGGCGTATAAACTTTCACGCCCATGACACTCCCATTGATTGTACCTACTTACGGCGGCTGAACCCTACCCTAACTTTTTCCAGCGTCCGTACGAATTTTCGGACCGATACTCTGGTCGTACGGGGCTTAGCACGCCCATAATGTACAATTTAAATGGCTATCCCCGCCTCTGTGTAGTAACTTGAGTGTCCGGACTATCGTCGTACAAAACGCACGCCCCTTGGACGAAAAATACGCTCAAAATACGCTCGCTGTACGCTCATGTCCTTCGGACGACCGGAAGTTGTCATACTGCACATGCGCAGAGCGTTTTTTCTCCCGGTTTTACGCTCCTGACCGGCGTATGATCGCTCGCGGGCATAGGTCTGGATCAGGCCCATACAGAGAAGTACTGAGGGTGACTGAACAGCCAAGACCCTCCTGAACAAGTGCTGGAGTTTCTAGACCTTGGTCTGGGGAAGGAACACATGTTGCTGACAGGTGTCGAAGATCATCCCTAAGAACACCATCTGGCGGGTCATATCCAGATGGCAACATAAAGTCTCCTGTGATGGATCCTTGAGAAGAAGGTCATCTAAACAAAGAATAATTGTAATTCCTTGAGAATGCAAAAGAGCCTCTATTACCACCATGATTTTTGTAAAGACTCTGGGAGCTGTGGCTAGGCTGAACGGCAAGTCTCGGAATTGATAGTGTCTTCCCAGGATCGCAAACCTCAGCAGGGACTGGTGACCCTCCAAGATTGGTACTTGAAGGTTCACATACTTTAAATCTATGGAGGCTAAGAATTCCTCCTTCTCCATTCCCGCTATGACTGAGCGAAGGAATTCCATCCGGAATCTGGGATTCCAAATGCATGTGTTAAGGTCTTTGAGATTTAGGATGGGGCATAAGATAAATGCCTTTTGTTCTTTACAGGAAAGGAACTTAAGAAATTACCTTTCGAGGAAAGAAGGAATCCAGAAGAGTTAACAACTGAGCTCTGACAGCTTAATATCAAGGCAGAGGAGAAACAAGAAAACGGTGAGGACAGAGCTCTCTGAGGTCTTTAACATAACCTGTGTAAATGATCTCCTAAACCCACTGGACTTCAGTGAAAGACAGCCACTTGTCCTGAAAGAAAAGGAGCCTGTCCCCTACCTCCTCCAGTTAAGGAAGCAGACAGACTGCATCATGTGTTAGGCTTTTGCTTCTTTTAGTTTAAAAGTCCAGGATTGCTGGCCTCTTCTGGCACTTCCTCTGGCAAGAGAAGTTAGGAAACCTTCCCTCTTGCGGTAAAAACACCTCTGACTGCTGGGTGGAATGATCTGAATTGGGATCTCATAATGCCTGGAAGGCGTACGTCAAAAAATGACTATCCAGTTTTGGGCTGAATAAAAGAGAACCTTCAAAAGGAAGCGCTTTTATAGACTGTCTTGTTTCTGCATCTGCAGACCAAGACCAGCGCCATAGTGCCCGTCTGGAGGCTAATGAAGAGGCGTAAATGTTAGCCACTCCTGCCATTGAATCTTGGGCTGCTTTACAGTGGAAGCCTGCAACATCCTTAATCTGTTCCCACAAAGAGGTAAGGTCAGAAGGTGGAGTATCTGCCTGTAGACCCAAAATTAGTTGATCCTCCCATACCTCCATAGCTTGAGAGAAACGAAAAGAAGCTCCCGCTTAGATTTTAGGAATGCTTCCAGACGCCTATCAGTGGAAAACTGGCATCTGGAATAGGCAGAGTGGTTGGTAAAGCTAGTTTAGAGACCAAAGTGGCAAATCTATGAGGAATGACAATCTTTTTTTTTCTGGAGCTTGCCAGGCCTCTTGAATAAGAACCTGTTTTATTACTTAGGTAATGTCAAGAGACTGATGGACCACTAATATCATTTAATCTACCCCCTGGGCTAGAGACGAGTCTGCGGAGAGTTCCCTGTCAGAGAAATCATCCTCGTCAATAATTTCTCCCTCTTCCCCCAGGAATTCAGAATCCGAGTTCCCCACTAGGGCTCGGGATGACAAGGGTCTCTTTTTAGACACTTCTCTAGGCTCTAAAAATCTTTCTAGGGACGTGGTGACCTTGACTAATCCCTGAACAGATTGCTGCAATAAATGGGACCAGGCCGGTTCAGAGAGAGAGAACTGAGAAATGTGGGGAAAGTCCTGAGAAACTACGCCTCTATGCAAGGCTGGATCAAAATTGGCACCACTAGAGGCACTTGCTGTTGAGACAACAGCTGAACCAACACCGCAACCTATTGACCCAAAGAAGACACCCACACGGGCTCTCCAAAGGCAGGAGGCAATACCCGTGGCAAGGCAGGGCTATTATCAGCAGTAGCTATCCAGTCAGAGCAAAGGGTCCCTGGGTCCTGCTGACCAGATAGAAGGTACCCAGTCCCTAAAAAAATAAAAAAAAATACAAAAGTAAAATTAAAGCTAAGGAAGGCTCGAGAGAGCCCCAATAAATGTGGCCGCCTAGAGGCACTAAAAAAAACTGGCTCCGGCAGGGGTTGTAGGGAGTTAGTGCCCACTCCTGACCAGGCTCTATCAACCCCATTGTGCAGTGCTCCAAATTGTGCAGTACTTTTTATAGTGGAGATGACGTCAGTCCTCTACTGTTTGTGACGTCATCTCCACTATAAAAAGTACTGCCCCCTAGAGGTATCAGCGGCATTTGAAGAGATCCTGACGGGAAGAAGAAGTTCTGCAGCGTCCTGCAGCGTTCACCAGCAGCTGAAGAAAGAAGACTGGCCACTGGAGAGGAAGACTTCAATCAAGTAAAGAAAATTCATCTCAGCTATAAGAAATAAAGAAAAAAGAAGACTTCAAACTGTGAGTGTAAAAAGATTTTTATTTAATACACAGGATACAATACACACATTACACATAGCTTAGGAGAGATGACCACAGCAGGTAAGTGCACACAGTAGGGGACAATGTTAGATAGGGTTTATTACTTGTTTACATGCATACTGCATTTTAATATTTAATGTATGTTTATTGTGAACGATATTTTTTTTTTCTTACAATACACACAGGGACACACACATGGCTGACATTGTTAGCCATGATGCCGCTGATATTATTACAAGGCTCATCATTTCTGAGCCTTGTAGTTATATTATGACAGCATTGCTAAGGGTGTCAGCCATGCAGCACTTAGAAAATTTTCTATGTGCCGCGATTTGCCGCGATTTTTTAAAGGGCTAATCGCGGTGGTTTTCTATTGAAAATCACCGCGATTTAACACTTTTAAAATCACACCATCTCATGTGATATTTTTTAAAAACAGTCAAAATCGTTTTTACTGAATACAGTGATTTTTGAAAAAATATCACATCAATATCACATCAATATCACCGCGAGATGGTGTGCTTTTATATCACATGGAAAAAAATCGTCCTTTGTAAATGAGGCCCTCAGAAAGGGAATTGGTATATATACGTTTATGTCATACTTCAAGATTTCCAAACTTAGTTCTGGGGAAATCTCAGTAGAGAGCTCTTGTTGCAAAGAGTAAAGCTGTAACTGCCTAAATCACGTCATCAAGCCTCATACTCCCCCTCTTCAGTGTGAGACAAGGTCCTGATCTCCTGAAAATTCAAGTCCCAAAACATTCCATTCGTAATCTATTGTACTCACTATGTAGAAAGTATATTATTTGCACATAATTAAAAGCAATGCATATCCACATTTTTTGTAATAAATAGTTAGGTTTGTTTATCCAAATATTAATAGTATCCAGCCAGAAATGGAATGGACTGTTACAGAAACACGCAGATCAGGTCTTGATAATTATTTTGAGTTTTTACTTAGTATTGAATAATGTCACATAAGATATTTTCATACTATTTTAATTCTTTAATCTGTATAACTAGATTAATTATAACTTTTTCTTCCCTATCTGTATCGAAGGAACTGCTTAGGTGCATTTGTTCCAAACTGTCTGATATTGTTTACCAAGCTTTTAACTGCTGTTAAGTAGAGGCTGACTGAAACTTTTTCTCTTGTCATGTGGTAACAGATTAGCTCTTGTTAAGCATAGCTTACCAAGAGTAGTGGTGCCATGATGGAGTGGTCTAGGGGGCAGACAGGCAGAATTCCCTCAGCAAGGAAGGATAAGGGGCCTGAGCACTGGGATATAGTATCTAAGACCACTGGTCTGAAAGCTGATAGTAAACCTGCCAGCACTAAAATGGCAACAGGATTGTCTTCTATCTACTGTGAAAGCAAAAAAAGGGGTGTGGCTCCCCTATCAAAATAGGGCAGTTCTCCCTCATTCAGTTTAGAACTGGCTGTGAAAACGATTGCTTTTGCCTCGAAGAGGCATAGCAATCGATCCCGGGAGCACCGAACATGAGGATTCTAACCCTTACCCTCTCCCTAATCCTTACCTTAACTGTCCCCTTCTATTACGATAACCCTAACCCTCCCTTTCCTGCAGCCTGATCCTAACCCCTCCTTCCCCACAGCCAAACTCATACATTCCCTTCCCTGCAGCCTAACCCTAACCCCCCACTGGATGTGCCACATGGCTCTTATCTGCCATCACTTTCTATGTTTCCTTGTTTCTATCTGACATCAACTTTCTTCTATTCTTTTGTCATTAGTGTGACACCTGTCAGATTGAATATTATAATGCTGACAATTACTGTATTCTGCATTATAATAATCCTAACCCTAATACTAGCTGTAGGGCCGTATACAGAGAACTGTTTCCTTGAAGGTACACAATTATACGCACGGCCGGTGCAGACCAAACCCCTCCCACTCAGGACACTCCCCTCTCTCGGCTGTGCTGTCGGTGACTTCCGCCTCCATAGACCACTTGTAACTTTCCGTGAGCAGTTGCGTGCGTATGTGTCCTCTGTACGTGCAATTTATGTTAGGCGCGCCCACATTCCTTCATTTAAATGCCTTCCTCCACCCATTTTTATTTACATTTTCACGTGCGTATTTTTGTGTGGCATATCCAGACATATGCGATCCACAAGTCTGTCTGTGAGGCACTTACGTGTGTATAGTCTATGTTAACTACGTAAAATTAGTTACTACACATGCGCAGTTGAAACGTTTCTAAAAATACGCACGGAACTGCCCGTGAAAACGGTTCTCTAAATACAGCCCGTAATCTTAACTCCAATCAGTAATTAATTAACATGCTTACCTCTGATGCAGCTCCAGTGGTGGTCACATGAGAGGAAGACAATGAAGACTCCTCACTGAATGTCCCAATTCAATATTGTCACCTGTTCCAGTGGAAATAAAAAATGTCACACTTTTGGATAGAATTGACTCAATCAGTATCAATGTATAGGTTTTTTTTATATAATCCAAAAAGCATAAAAATAGAATACAGGTTATTATGTCATCAACTGATATTATCCTTTCTTAGGTGAAAACGGTAAAAAGCTACAAGTGAGCCCTTTTAATCTGTGGGATCTTAAAGAAGAATCTTTGCATTTCAGTTTTCATGAAATATCCTGAATCTGGTCTTGAAATATCAATAAAGTCTCTAGTGGTCCAGGGATCATGATCTACTGCAGAATGTATCTTCTCTTGTATGAAATTCATTCAATATTATCATCCATACATCCAATACCAAAATCTTTTTAGACAAAAGAACTATGTTGACCATCAACCCACATGGAAATACATGAAGTCATCGTTTGCTGAAGAAAGTAAAGAATATGGTCAGAAACTAATCTAAAACCCATGTCAATTACAACCTAGTACATCGGAGATTGGAGATCTCTCAACACAGAGTTTTCTCAACCTCTTTTAGAGATGTTTGGTCTCCCTTATGTTTCTTTTTTTTTTTTCTATTTATATTCAAATAGAGGCGAAATATGACACACAACCAGCATCAGAAGTCATGTGACAGTAAGAACAATAATAAAAAGCACAAACATTCCTTTGCATACAGTTTATAAACAGTAGTAAGAGAGGGAACAGTACTTGTAAAACAAATAACCTCTAATGCCAGGGAGTATAGTTATTAAGAAATAGTGAATTTTAAACAAAAAAACAACAAATAAAATAAGAAAAGGGGGAGGGGTGGGGAAGCCATGTTAATTTTATCTTTTAGTGGTGAATATTAAATGTTAGTTGTTAGGATGGGAAAAGTATTTCTAGAGATTACATAGAAACATAGAAAGTGGCAGATAAGAGCCACATCTAGTCTGCCCATTTGTTTATTCAAAACTATACTGACCCTAGACCCTATTTACCCTCAATTTGGTTTACAATTTAGGATAACCTTATATTTATCCAAAGCATGTTTAAATTGTTCTACTGTATTGGCCTCAACCACCTCAGATGGGAGGCTATTCCACTTATCTGTAACAGAGGGCCTA
>WWET01000348.1:311190-339280 GCA_011038615.1 Limnodynastes dumerilii
TTGCTCTGAGAGGTTGCATTATGAATCTCCTATTTATCAGTTTATTATTATTGCTAGATATGTTTATATTGCTTTTTATATTTTCTTTTCCATTTGTTGCTGTGGCTATATTATCTGTCATTATTGACTGGCCACCCAAGACTTTTTGGTTAGGGGAGCAGCTATTTTTATTATTTGTATCACTGCCCCCCTCTCCTAGTTTAAATGGTTTCTAATAAAGCATTCAAACTGCTCACTTAGAATATCTGTCACCACAGAAGATGTGTGTAAGCCATCCTTTTTATACAAGTTCCTATTTTGCCAGGTGGAATGGCTATGTCCTATGAGCCCAAATCCTTCCTCATGACACCACTTCCTAAGCCACAGATTGAAATCATGAATGTGCCACATTCTACCTTCTTATCTGTGTACTGGCAGCACAATTCTGAGGTCCCATTAGGGAAGGACACATGGAGATGTGCAGCTAAGTTGGCAGGGAGGACACCTATGTGCTAAGTAAAACCTGCAAATTCGGGAGATAGTTTGTATTCCATCCAACCGTACCAGATGGAGGTAATTTGGCGAAATTTATCTCTGGCTGAGAGTGTTATATCGTCCATGTTAAAATAAAAGTCTATCCTGTCTATCCACTCCTTCACTGAGGGAGGAGAGGTTGGCTTCCAGTGAACTGGAATCACTGCTATCATCGCATTACTCAAATGCCTAAGGAGAGAGTTTTTATAGCAGGAAATTGAGGCAGGCTGCAGGGCAAGAAGCCAGAACTCCGGCTCCCTAGAGATTTCTTCTCCGACAAGATGTCTAGCCATGTCCATCACGCATTTCCAAAAGGGTTTTATAAGGGAGCAGTCCCCCCATATGTGGATGAAAGAGCCTATAGAGGATCTGAATCTCCAGCACACGTCAGGGGTGTTGAGGGAGAATTTATGTAAGTGAGAAGGGACCATGTGCCAGTGAGAGAGAAGTTTATATCGCGTCTCAACAACATAGAGACTGTAGGAGGAGCAATGAATTTTCTTAAATATTGCCATCCAATCAGAAGCTTCTAAAGGAGATGCCAGTTCTCTATTCCATCCCCGCATAAAGGTGCGCTAAGTGGAGAAGGAATAGCTAATCAGCATTTTATATAGGGTGGAAATGACATGTGCTGGCGGGCAGAGCGGAAGAAGAGTAACTCAAATTGGGAACCAGCCCTAGAGAATCCTACTGGGTGAGGAGTAGTCTGGAGAAAGTGTCTAAGTTTCCCTAGTGGGTAGACCATATTGCTCTACCAGATGCTGGAACAAAAATGAACCCGTAGACCCCACCAGCTGGCTCACCCTGAAAAGTCCGGCGTCAGTCCAAGTTTTAAGATATGGAGGAGAATTTCCAGGAGGAAAGTGGGGATTATTAATGAAAGGGGAGAGAGGTGAGGGATAATTAGACCATTATTTATGCTTGGTTAGTTTCTTCCAAACTGTAAGAGGTGGTCTCCCTTATGTCCACATCATTACAACAGATCAGATAAACAATGGCCTAAAGATACATCCCCAGACACCTAATACCAGAATCACAAGAGACAGCTGTCTTAACAGCTCTGTCAGATTTCCATCTTGGTTACATATTTCCTTCATTGTCTTCTCTTGTTCTGAGAAAGACCATAAAAGAAAAGTCAGATGTGAAAGCAATCCATTACAATTTTCACCACCTCGCACTTGGTTTCTATTGGCACAGAATAAGCTGGTTCCACAACCTTGGTGTTTCTCCGAAATTACCTACTGCGCATGCGTTGTAGGTAATTTACACTATCTACGTAGCCGATCGGCACATAGATAGCGTAGGTGCGGTCTTTACAGACCACACGCATCGATATCCGTAGACAGAGGCGGCATTATGCTGCCTTGGGGCGTTTTTAGGTAGAAGTGGGAGGGGAGAAGTATATAGATTAGCTGGGGAGGGCGGGAGGGAGGCGGGGAGGTACAATGTTCGTACGGACATTGCATGGAGCGATAAGGTAGCCCTATGGCACTCGTAAATTCCATAAGGTACCTAAAAACAGGGGGGGCAGTTTGGGGGCTGGAAGAGTGAGTTAGGTGCGCATCTGCCCGCACCTAATTCACTCTTAAGTGTGAATCAGGTCCTTCATGAGAAGTTTTTTCAAAGCTTTCAGTCTCGATTGCATGGAGTTTGGTGGGAACTAGCTCCTTTCAAAAGGAATACCAAAGAAAAGGAATTTTCTGTTTATTATAGAATGGGGAAAATATGAGATTTGTATTGGGTTGTAGAAAAAGAGTTTAAATAGTAAACAGTTACTGACTGCGCTGCATGGGGATGGAGAGGGGAGGAAAACATGGGAGGGGGGACCTGAGGAAATGCTGCAGATAGAAGCTACCTGACTCCTGCAATGGTCATAATGACCTAAGCACAAATAGCAATAGACGGTGTACCCAGCGCTTCTCCAAGGATAAAATTATGTTTGCAGTG
The DNA here is from genome assembly GCA_011038615.1 of Limnodynastes dumerilii. NCBI lineage: Eukaryota > Metazoa > Chordata > Amphibia > Anura > Limnodynastidae > Limnodynastes > Limnodynastes dumerilii. The sequence continues at coordinate 313,651 of WWET01000348.1, forward strand.
TATAGTAAACAATAGTGCTTCATTCTTGAAATAAAATAGTAATAATATGATCCAGATAGGATGGTACATACAAAAAAGCAATATCTATAGACTAGGAAAAAAAGGATAAATCACACAATGTATCAAACAGAGGATCAGAAAGAACGGGACAAAAAGCAGAATTGAAAACAGCAGGAGGTATTTCTCGTGCAGTGACTTCTTCACATTTGCTCAACAGTGACATTGGCAGTGTTGCGAGACCCCGCACTGATGGCTGTCTCTACAGAGTAGAGACAGCAAAAAAGTTGCTTTTCGGCTGTCTCTATTTTGAATGACAGCCGCTTTTTATAACTTTTTTTTAAATGAATGGTTCATTTTTTGAAGCACCGTCGCCAGACCTCTGGAGAGGTGAGTAATCCTCTAAGGGGGCTTAGGGTTAGGCAGGAGTGGAAGGGAGAGAGATGTAGGGTTAGGCTGCGGGTGGGTGGGATTTAGGGTTAGGCTGCAAGGGGTAGACTTAGGGTTAGGGTTAGAGAGTGGTTTGGGGTTAGAATACTTACTTTCCTTTCAGAGCACCATGTTTGGTGCTCCGGGGATTGATTGCTATGCCTCATCAAGGCCTAAGCAATCTATATACCAGCCAGTTCGGAACTAAGCCGTATCGAAATAGGGCCGTTTGCAACGGGGACCCACACTCTATTTGCAGAAAGCTCTTTAAACGTGTTAAGCAAATGCATTTCACCCCTCAATGTGGGCCTTCTGATTAACCTACCAGCATGTTTTTGGAGTGTGGGAGGAAACTGGGGCACCCAGAGGAAACCAACAGAGAATATAAAAACTCCACACACTAGTCCGGGAATTAAACTCATGACCTCAGTATTGTGAGACACAAGTGCTACTCACTGAGCCACCGTGCTGCCCCACATGTGAGGTCCAGATTGCCAGTCTGGTGGGATTATCCAAAATTTTTGCTAAGCCTCAAACCCAGATTTCATTTTCACAAAGGTGATTATTTTCTGTTATTTCTGTTATTGTTATAAATCTCCATTTTGTTTTAAATTGCTTGTATGTCTTTTTATTCTATTTTAGTTTTGTAACCGTGTATTGTTACATTTTTTTTATGTAATAAGCATTGTATTTTTTGTAGAATACATTTTATGTTTATTTAGCCTGGTTTATATTTGCTCTGAAATCCTTAGGGGTAAATTTACTAAGAGGCGATTTTGGCTGTGATTATAAATCTCTCAAATCTCGGTATTTACTAAGGGCTGCTTTATGCTGGCGATTTGTAATAGACAGCGATGTATGGTGATTTTTCTATGGTTAAATCGCCGTGATTATGTGCTTTTATTCGTAGCAATTAGCCTTCAAAAATCACCGGACACCATGCCTTTTTATGAAAAATAAAAATAATTTTATAAAATGTATAAAAAAAAAATGGCCTGTATCACAAAAAATGTATACTGCGGCATACTATTAACCCTTAGCATGCTACCGCGTATGGTACTTAAGGGCACAGCATGTCCTGCAATACATGGGCATGATGTGCCTTGTAGTACTATAATCTGCAACATGCTAAGTCTTAAGAGTATGCCGCCATATGTTTTTTTTTTTTAATGATCAAGCTGTTTTAAATTTTTATTAATAAATAAAGGTTTTTGGGTTTTTTAAGATTTAAAATGGGTTTTTTTCTAAGTGGGTGTCAATTTAAATAAAATTGACACTCACACCCACCTCTTTTTATTCGCCCGAGTTTTAGGTGATTTTACAGAGATTTTACAAATTGCTGTATAGTAAATACAGTGATTTGTATGTTCTGCCTGATCTAAATCACCATGGCGATTGTAACGGCAATTTAGAAGAAGCAGCATTTTTGGCGATTTTTTTATGGTGACATTAATATTGGTAAATACAGCGATTTTATAATCACTGTAAAATCACCAATTAAACAGTGATTTTTAAATATCGCTGTTTAGTAAATCTAGCCCTTGACTAGAAACTTGACTGCCTTTTGGCTACTGTAAGTCATAAGGGGAATTGATGACTCAGGAGGTGATAATTTCAATTACTGCGGTTATTAAGCCAGGGAACTGTATAAATAAAGGGGTAATAGTTTCCGTTAAGAGGCTTATAACTGTGTCGATAGTACGCATCGACTTTAAAAACTGTGTTGATAGGGCGGCATCGACTTTAAATACACATGGTGGCAGCTCGAATATTTGGGGTAAATATAGAGATTTACCATAATCGAGGTGGGTGGTGCTAGAATGTAATGTTCTAGGTAAACGTAAATTTGGGTTTCCAAGTTAGGGATTTTGACATAGGTGGTCTGGGTCCCTGACAAACATTTCACTCCTCTATGTAGGGGCTGATCCAGACCTGATCCAGACCTGATAATCGCCCGGGCGTATAGACTTTCACGCCCATGACACTCCCATTGATTGTACCTACTGAACCCCACCCTAACTTTTTCCAGCGTCTGTGCGAATTTTCGTACCGATACGCTGATCGCACATGCGCAGTGCGTTTTTTCTCCCGGTTTTACGGTCCCGACCGGCGTATGATCGCTTGCGGGACTTCCATAAACCACCTTTATCTTTCCGTATACATTCCCGTGCATATATGTCCTCCGTACATGTGTATCATGATAGTCGTGTCCACATTCCTTCATTAAAATGCTTCCCCCTGCCCAGTTTTATTTAAATTCTCACGTGCGTATTTTTAAGTCTGAGATCCGGACGTATGTGAGGCACTTCCGCATGTATAGTCTACGTGAACTACGTAAATAAAGTTACTATGCATGTGCAGTTGAAATGTACATATATAAATACGCATGGAAATCGCTGTAAAAACGGTTCTCTGAATACAACCCACTGATCCAATCAGCTGGAGAATGGATTCCCACCACAGATACACATTGGCTGGTGTCCAGGGGCCTGATCCAGAGGCACGCCCGCCGTCCTAGCTTTTCAGCCGATCTGCGCATGCGCCGGGCAGATGTTGCCTGGCGTTGCTACGGCAACGCCAGATCGTGGATCGGGCGTCTGTAGCAGTGCCGTAGGGACGCTGGAGGGGACGTCCTCCAGCGTCCCTACGTTAATGTTAGTGCTGGTGGGCGGGGGGAGGTAGGTAAATGAGGGTAGGAGGGCGGGCTAAGCGGCCATACGCTCCTGTTTGAGCGTATGGCCCCTTCCTTACGCCTGCAGAAGTTAGGGTAGCCTTCAGCTTGCGTAAGCGAGGGTAAGTACGCTGTGGGCAGGGGGAGTGTCAGGGGGAGTCAGCGATGTAACGCTGAGTGTTAGTACGCTCAGCGCTACATCGTATCTCTGGATCAGGCCCAATGACTGAACACAAGAGGAATGTTGTTTCTTTTTATAAAGTGTTGTACTAATGTCTCTTTTTTATGTTTTACTGGACAATATGCTAAGATACGGGACGTAGTTACCGCTGCGGCAATCTCAGTATCGGCTGTATGGGTGCCGACATAGGCGGCCCGCGGCATAGTCCTTATAGGCGGCCTCCTATGGCCCCGCGGCTCCCGGGGTCAGCCGGCGTAAGGAAGGGGCCATACGCCCACACAGGGGGAGTGTCAAGGTAAGTGAAGGCCGATACGCTGTGCTTTATTAAGCACAGCGCATCGGCGTACCTCTGGATCAGGCCCCAGGTCACTAGGTAACAACCTGTACATTCAGCCGTTGGTCATAACGGGGTGGTGCTGTATACATGCCATCACCAGCAAGTGACAGCATGATTGACAGCACTGGCAAAACAAGAATACATTCCATCACATAGAGCGTGACAGCATGTAACAATCTCATTAAGATGGATGACACTGAAGTTGGTGTCCCTTAAAGCATTAACATAGTGGTGAATTAAATCTTTGTTGTAAAAACCCTTTCAAAAAGCTAAGCAGGGTAGTTTAAGACCAAATCTATAACTGTTTTTTATGACTTCTTTTTTTCTTTAAACCATGAGTTATTTTGACAGTCTTTTATTTTCATCCCGGAAATAATATGGAAAGAAATTTACATGCGCTTGACCTGGTCAGAGCAGTATTCCTGTATCTGGCTAGAACAAAGGAAACTAAAGCACCCCGTAAAGCACATGACACTTACAAACCACCTATTGCAAGTTAGATTTACCAAGTTATTAGTACAGGTCTAGTCTGTACCTTTTCTAATCATTATCAGCTTGGTACTTTGTATTCTGCTAATTCTCAGTTTGAAATGTACTCTGCTGTACCAAGTGAATAAAATTCTGGCTTACACATGATTGTAGTTATCAATAACTGCATCCTTTATTTTTTAGGTATAACCTGCTATAAGGTGTACAAAAATAACTTTATAAGTAAAGTAATATATGGAAGTTGTTTCCTGTCTGTATTTAGCCCATTGTAAGGGTATAGTATAATTACTTTATTTTCATTTTTAAATAACATACTTCCAATAAGATTTCTTTTGCATACTCCCTGCAAAGATTAGTTAACCCAAACACTGTTCCATTGATATTAATTGTGGTTTTGTTACATTTGTATTGTATTTTCATTCTCATGATTCATTTTGTTATAGATGAGGGAGAAGTAAATAGCATTATTGGTGGAAGTTCAAGTTAAGTAAAAAGGATGGGCCTTACATATAGGACATAAATTGTTAAACTACTCTTCCTCTCTATACAACTGTATCCATAAAAATATAAATTAAAGTTTTAGTAGATAACATGTAGTTCACAGTATTTTAACCTCAGCTGTCAGGGAGTCAGCCAAATTTACCTCCAATAGGTGTATATTGTCCACCAGTGTTTCTAGACTTTGTCAGCAGGAGAAGTGTTATTCATGTACTGAGCGACAGGACTACAAGGCTTATCGGTACAGAAGTGAGTCATCTTAAGAAAGAACAACTACTACATTCAATGACAAATAAATGTGCTTAAGATAATATAATAAAAATGTCTATTCTACTTAAAAGTCTGGCACTGATAACATTATCAACCAAAACACTGTACTGTGCTTCTATACCAACTTTACACACATATAGATACAGCTTGCTTTCTTAGCTTGCTTATGGAGGGGTTATTCCTCCACCTTAGATGGGGAGAACGGAGCTATTACTCATGTAGTGAATACAGACTGGTCTTTTCTGAAAAATGTTCTATACAGTAAATTGTTATTATGTTGAAAGGGAAGCATTTCAAGTAGCATTTGCCAAAATAAATGCACTATAGTTTAGTGCAGCGTCTGTGAATGCTACATGCAATTCTAATCAATACCCTTTTAGTGTAAGACTCCTAATAGTAGCTTCAGTTTTTATTCCTAATTATACAGGCATAATGTTGTTGTGGACAACTAAAGTTAATAGCAATAGTTTCAACCTTGAGGGGGAATTCAATTTGCCATAAAAGTTCCCAAGCTTTGATAAGCTCTTCCTAATACCACTACTACCATTAAATCATGCCAACCACAAATAAAGCAGACACACAACAGTTATGCAATTATGGTTCTAAATTATTAAAACATTATTTTTATAAAAATGTTATTAAAGTAAGAATTTTTTTTAAAGCAGTTTAATGGAGGATGGGGGCAGAATAAAGCAGGGCATGGCTGCTAAATGAACAGCCAGAACAATCAGTAGCTACACCTTCAGCCTTGAATAACTGTCTCCCATCACAATACACAGCCCACACTGTTGCTGAGCTAGCACGCAGAGACGCTACATAAGTGGCTTATCTACAAATAAGCTAGCATAAAGGGACAACTTAATAGGCTCAAACCACCAGCTGTTACGGGAGACACAACCAGGGCACGGAGTCTAACTAGGACCAGGTCTTCACTACAGTCCCTGATGGTGGGGATAGTCTGGGCTACAGGACACCTAGCAGGTCGCAGCCCCCGGAAGTGCAACCCAGGAGAAGAAACCGAAACTTAGATGAGAGAGGTAAAGAAAGTAGGAGGTAGAATAGCGGGACCAGAGGATCTAGAAGGGACTAGCCCTGACGAACAGGAGAGGACTAATGGGGAACGACAAACCGAACGGACTGGGGCACTCAGCAACAAACACACAACAGCTTCCCCGGAGGGGGAAGGAGCACACTCACGGGAGAAAGGGAAGGATGAGAATGGACAGGGAATAACACGTGGGAGAGAAGGCAGAAACACTGGGAACACAAGGCATGGATAATAAACTGAGAGGGCACTCAGAAATCAAGGTATGGTACAAGGCACTAGAGCTCAGAGCAGGTCACAGAGAGGAGAACCAGACTCTATATCTGGCAGTGTTACACTGACACTGCCAGTTCTAATATAGGGTCTACTGATTGGACAGCAGAGACCCTTCACGTCTGATTGGCTGTCTACAGCCATGAGGATGCCTGGACAGAGAGAATAATAGCCTGCTCTGAGCACGCACCCGGACCCTGCAGCGGTGCTCAGAGCAGAGTGACACAAGAAAAATGCGATGAGTCACTGAAAGGTTGAAGGAAGGGTAGGGAAACGTCCAGAAGAAAAGATAAGGATGGAAAGACCAAGGGCTAATATAAAGCTCCTATGACAAAAGGTATCTGCCCAAAACAAAACACCTGATTGGACAAGACACTTCACATCAGTCTCTACCCCACTGGAGCTACATTCTAAGTTCCCCAACACAGATATACACACAAAGACTAGGGTTAATTTATTCAGCAGCCAATTAACCTATCAACATGTTTTTGGAGTATGGGAGGAAACCCACAAAAATAAGGCCTAGTCCAGGAATCAAACTCATGACCTCAGTATTGTGAGCTACTCACCGAGCCACCGTGCCCACAGCAATTACAGATATTACACAACACTCTATCGCTTTAAGTGATGTTACAGCCTAAATATGTAAAAGCAAATGTTTTACATCTTGTTGTTTCATTTTTTAAATAATTTGTTGTATTTTAACTATAATGTATCCTTATTTATGTTACTACATGAGTATTGTCTGCTCCACAAGCAACAGCATGGAAAAAAAATATACTGTAGTTATTAAAACAGAGACCTAGGCATGCAAATAATGAAATAACTGTGTCTTCTTAGGCAACTACAGAATGTAAGCTTGTTAAATATATCATCACCCGTATTACTTCTGCCTTTAATCAGAATCAAGAAAGATAATCATGCAAATAATAAAAGGGAAAAAAATCTTCCTTAAAAGTGGAAGTAACATCACATGCCTGCATGTGTATCTCAGTATAACTGCATCCACGTGCCCAAAGGCTAGGCCATGCCCAGGGCAAGTGCTGGAGACGGCAGTCAAGTATGTTAATGAATTCTGATTATTCGGATAAGTCATTAAAGTAATAAGCCCTTTAAATTAACAGCACTACTTCATCGGGAGAACATTTCATCAAATCCGCTTCGCTTTCTTGGAGAATGCAGGATGTAGAACGGAGAATTGTGATGGGTTATGAAGTGTGTCGTAATCTAAACTGCTAAAGAACATTTTAATAAAGTACTTCCTAAAACATTGATTTTAATCCCAATTTCTAGCAAAATTTGAAATCATTTAATATTTGCCACTGACAAATGTAAAAAAAACATTTGGAATATTTAGAAGTATATATAGTCTGGTTATTCAATGTCATTGATTGGCCATTCCGTTTTTCTATTTGCTGAACCAAATCTTTGTGACTTGCTGGGACATTTATTAGACCTGCAACAAGATTCTCTTTTTAGTGAATATTATGCATTTAGTTACATTGTGAAATGAAATACATGAGTGATCCCTGCACGAGTATATCAGCAGCACGAGTATATGAGCAGGAAAAATCTCTATATAGTTAGTAATACAATAAAAACATCTCATCTCAAAGCATGATGTTCAAGTGGAAAATGTGATGATATTTTTATACTAGGTTAAAGAAAACAACAGATTACTTTAAAAGTGACACCTTGTTTTAGGATGTGCTCAGGACTGAAAAAGGACCAAGTGTGGACCACTGAATGATCAGATAGATTGGCAGTTTGGCCACACATGTGCAATATCATCATGTATCCTCTTTTTCCACTATATCATAATGAGTGTAGTTTGCTGCTTAAAAGTGCTTCTTTACGAAGAAGCCCATTTAGAATGGAGAGAGGCGACAGGGATGTCATCGCGAGACATGAAGAATTCTTCCTGACAGTGGCTGGCTGTTGTAGCAGCCTAACCTTAACCTTCCCTGTCCCACAACCTCAATCTAATAGTCAAAGTCCTGCAGCCTAATCCTAACTCTCCATGCCCCACAGCCTAACCTAAACCTTCCCTTTAAGCCCTAACCCCACCACAGCCTAATCCTAAACGCTGCTACAGCCTTTCGCTATTGGCCCAATAGTAAGTTTCTATGTATGGAGATTTTCGAATGATGATACAGTTGCCATCCAGCTGGCTATCATGTTTGAAATATGGCCACTTGCACTGGCAACTGCATGCCATCATAATTGTCTCAATTTAAAATAGGGTATTTAATGGTATGTTCACTTATACATGTAGTTATAGCGGCACTTTTTCGAAATGGATCGTTTCATATCACTCAACCCAGAAGAGGTTCGCAAATCAATTGCTTCTGCCTTGAGGAGAAGAAGCAATCGATATTCCCGGGAATGAAGACTACACGCCATATGGTAAGTATTTATCCACCCTAATCCTCCCCTTCAGCTACCCTAACCCTAACCATCTTCTCCCCGCAGCCTGACCTTAAGACTACCTTCCCTGCAGCCTAACATGTAACCTCTTTTTCCACTATATCATAATGAGTGTAGTTTGCTGCTTAGAAGTGCTTCTTTACGAAGAAGCCCATTTAAAATGGAGAGAGGCGACAATGATATCATCACGAGACATGAAGAATTCTTCCTGACAGCGGCCGGCTGTTGTAGCAGCCTAACCTTAACCTTCCCTGTCCTACAACCTCAATATAATAGTCAATGTCCCGCAGCCTAATCCTAACCCTCCATGCCCCAGAGCCTAACCTAAACCTTCCCTTTAAGCCCTAACCCCACCATAGCCTAATCCTAAACGCTGCTACAGCCTCTCGCTATTGGCCCAATACCCATGCCCAATAGTAAGTTTCTATTTATGGAGATTTTCGAACGATGATACGGTTGCCATCCAGCTGGCTATCATGTTTGAAATATGGCCACTTGGACTGGCAACTGCATGCCATCATAATTGTCTCAATTTAAAATACGGTATTTAATGGTATGTTCACTTATACATGTAGTTATAGCGGCACTTTTTCAAAATGGATCGTTTCATATCACTCAACCCAGAAGAGATTCGCAAATCAATTGCTTCTGCCTTGAGGAGAAGAAGCAATCGATATTCCCGGGAATGAAGACTACACGCCATATGGTAAGCATTTATCCCCCCTAATCCTCCCCTTCAGCTACCCTAACACTAACCATCTTCTCCCCGCAGCCTGACCTTAAGACTACCTTCCATTACCCTAGCCCTAACCCTCCCCTTCTATTACTCTAACCCTCCCCTTTCATTACACTAACCCTTCCTTCTTCACAGCCTAACCCTAAAACTCCCAGGAGAGTATTACCTATTCAGCGCGGTGGTCTCTGGTAAGTGTGGCGGAGGCGACCGGCCTGCAACTCCATTTTGAAAAAAAGAATTGGTAAGTATGTTGATCGGCATACTAACCCATTCTAAAAAATAAAATAAAAAAAATGTCTGAGTTTTCTAAATAGAGAAAGCCAAAAATGAGCTTTCAGCTGTCTCTACTTCTAAAAGGGTCATTTTGTGCCAGCAACTCCATCATGTTATAACATATTGTATTGCTTAATAAATATAAATAGAATATAAGTCTATTATTTCTTCATTTGACTAACAAGACAACTGATATATAAAAAAAATTCTTCGCATGCCCTCATACTGTCTAAACTTGTTTCCTAAAACCATAAAACAGAATACAGTACATAATACAATGTAACTTCATTTTAACAGCCAAAAGCTGATAACATTGTAACTAAAATGGTCGACTGCCTTAAAAATGACCTTTGGGAGGATGATTATCAGACTAACAAATGTTCTTCTTAAACAAGATGTTGCTATAAGAATAGAGGATAGGAAGGGTTATGGTATAAGTGTAGCTTACAGGATAGAATTTATGCATGCTGGGCTGTAAGCTATGGCAATCTGCAGCATTTTCTTCTACACAGGCTAAAGCTGAAAAGAAATTAGTAGTAGATTGGCAGCAGGGATGCACTGGAACATTCTAGGCTGGGAGACAATACCCTTTGTGGCAGCCAGTTATAGAAAAAATAAGTGGACATCTGATTCATTGCAAGGAAGGACTGGTAAAGTGGGCAAATGTACCCTACCGCCAAACCTACAATACAATGGAGACAGCAGGGTGTAGAGAAGCTGAACCCAGCACTGATTTCTCCCCCATTATGGAATTACTCAATGTTAACATTAAGAAAACCATTGTGTTCTTCAATTCTAACAGCTGTTAGAGCAGCCTAGTACATATATATACAGCAGCAGCTATTGTAGGCAGTAATACAGATAAGAATCAGCCAAAGCTGCGCTTCACACAGAGTGGATTCGGCTGATCCCTGTCTGTACTACTCCTTGCAATAGCCGCTGCTGTATATCTATGAACTATGCTGTTCGGACAGCTTTAAAGTAGACCTTCAAAACTGTTAGAGCACCTTTGTACATAGATATGCAGCAGCAGTTGTGAAGAATAGGGATAGACTGATGGCAAAAGTAGTAAGTAGCTCAATTTACCAACCTGCTTCAGGCCATTAGTCTTATTTTGTGAATATATTCATAAAGAGTCAAAGGCTGACCTGTCCCCTGAAACAACCAACCCCTGTGCACAACTATGTTCACACATATAATCAATACATTGAAATAACGACATGGACAACGTTTTGTCTATTAAAAGGGGGAATAGGTTTATTAACAATTAGAAATATGAATTTAGTGAAAAGATGGCCTCAAACGTGTGTGGTGTTCCGCTATTCCCTGGAACTAACAAGAGGACAGACACCCCCTGCCCTAGGCGCAACGGAAGGATATGGCCACTTAATCATCATCCCTCTGTCTGTGCTCAACCCGACCACTTAGGAAGGCATACCGAGATCCAGCCACCCCGGCATGGCTGGCAGCTATAATCGAGGGGTGCGTACATCCTACTCCATACCTTCAATAATGTCATGAACTGAGCGCCTTTTATATCAGCTGACCCCCCACCGATACCGCCACCACCCATGCCCCATCTGAAAAACAATCACATGTTAATAAATACAATGGGATGGGAGGGAGGGAATTTCAAAAGCAGAAAGATCTGGAAGCTTCCAGCAAAGCCCCTCTATAACCCTTTACCCCTCCCCCTAAAAACCACCCCTAGCCCTATCCTGATTGGCTTCCTTACCATTCTCCTAAACTTAACCCATGACTTGCCTGTTTCAGGGAACAGCAGCCTGACGTTTATCCTCCTCCCGGACTATGCTGCCCTCCGTCCTCTTAATGTATATTATTATTATTATTTACAATTTAGTCAAGATAAATAGGGTTTATACTATTTGCACTACATCATTTATTTTCTTTTAATTTGTTAACATTCTCTTTGTTATTTTCTGTTAGTTACTCTGGGATTTATAGTTATTTTATTTTCAGCATTACCTTAGATATATTTTATTGTATTTATGATTTCTTTTTTTATCAATATTTTTGCTGTAATCTTTTGTTATAGATTTTAGGTTATTGCTGCTTATAGTTTGTAAAACAATCTATTATTTCTTAAACAATACTGCCACCATATTTTTTTACTTCTAGATATGTTTTTATAGTATGTGTGTTTGGTGTGCTTTTAATGGTTGTCCTGTTGTGGGAATTTTTACATGATTATTTTTATTTACCAACTATTATCAACCATTGAATTATAGGAGTACTATAAATGAGAAGGTTATCTCTGGTCTATCCTGCCTTCTCCTCAGGGCAGAAGTTGCCTCAGCATAACCTGATGTTCCCGAAGGGTAATGTGGCCACGACATGTATCATCTGAAAGTGGAATTTCCTGGGTTACCTTAGGTTGATATTGCTATATATTTGTAAAGTACAAAGGAGTATAGACATAGAATAGCTACATTTTTTAGAGTGCTAAAAAGTGGTAGGACAGCATATGTTTTGTTAAAAAGTATTATAATGCAGTTGATAATATTGGTAATAGGTAATTTGGAAGCCTGAATGGGCAAAATAAGTACATTTTGGCAAGAAGCTTTTAGCATCAGTCAGGACTGTTGGAAGAAAAGCATGCACAGGAGCTGTTATTACTATTAACTGCCCTTTCTAGGTTGCCTAATTATAATCCTATTAATTTTAAGGTTGTCGGCAGGTTAAACAGCAATACAGCAAATGGAAAAGGATAATATGTTTGGTTGGCTTATCTATCTGGTATCACAGCAGTATGGGAGAATTTAGTACTTTATACCTGGGTTACACTAATAATGCCCATTAATTATAATTATTTCTATATTCACTGCTTATTATATTGTTTAGCACTTATAATATCAGCATTTACTTTATATCCGCGTGATGTAATATTGGGCCTGAATCACAGATAAGAAGGAAATAAGTACATGGGTTTCCGTGCATAACATTTGGATTGCACATGCGCAATTTACATAAAATCGCCATCACCATTGTCAGCACACTTAAGATGCCAGTGTTTCTACTATCATAATGGAGTGTAAACAGGAATAACAAACCAACCATGTCCTTATTATATAACACACAAGTGTATGTTTAAGCAATTACAATTTTTACAGCGTCAAGGAAGAGAGGATACAATTTTCCCTTCTTGTTTGGATTGGATCATGGTCAATTTTGCATTCTGCCCTTGCACATAGATTTATACTACCTGATAAGAAAGCAATGCTCAATTGTGATTGCAAGTGTGTGTGCCTTGTCATTACATTATACAGTATAGACATGCCTGAGTCAGGTGTCCTGGCTAGAGATATGGTACACATGAATGGTTAGATATAGGAACTCCAGATATTGAGGTCATGCAGAAATGAAGCATAGACTAGAAGCATAGAGTTGGTAAGATACACATGACAGATTCCATGAATAAATCCACAAGGGTGACTAGATATGATAACCACAGATGCTACATACATAATGCAGGGAGGTGGCACAGACTAGAGCTGGTAAGGTACTATAAACACGTTTCAGGGACAGACAAGGACAGAACAAACCTGGAAAATATGGCACACTAATCAAGGAAGTAAAGATAATGACATAAGATCGGATCCAGAACTAATAGCAGATTCATATGCTAACCGCCGCTGCTGAGTCTATCAAAACACATCATCGATTATCTGCATATTGATGCGGACAGCACTGTGCATGCGCAGCACCAACCGAGAGCTGACTTACGCACAACGGGCCTGATCCAGACCTACACTCCAGTGCGTAGCATATAAACGCTGAACGTACCACCGATGCACAGCATTAGGCACTTCCCTTGCTAATACCTAGTTGAGCTTCCATACGCTCGGCAAACCCTACCCTAACTTTTGTGTTCGTACCCGCGGCCATCAGTACGTTCATTGCGTATTAACGACGCTTAGCATGCCTATACTGTATGATTTAAATGCCTCATCCCGCCCCTGGTCCACTAATAACATGAGACAATTAGTCAAACTAGAGGCAGGTCCAAATAACTTCCACATATCCTGGCATTCAAGTCCATGCTACTTCCTGGTGGGACCAATAACTCTGGTTAACAAAGGTTTTGTCATAGGGCACCTCAGGCAGATTTATATATGTATTTTATATACCCATTACAAAGATGGTCTTAGAATCTTTCTATAACCCACAGTTTTAAAATTATGCCCTTTTTAAGAATATACATATATGATATAGAACCCATTTAAAGTGTGGTTAGGAGGTTTCTAGCCTCTCCCTGTTGCTGTATTATATGTGTTAGGCTCTTCAAGAGTTGGTCCAATGATTTTGATGGAAAACCATGGATAGACTGTTACTTTGTCTTCCAAATATATATCATTACTGATTGTTTTCCTGTCATAAATTGATATTTATATAGTCCAGTGTAAATTTGTTTGTGTTAAAAATACCAAGTGGCCCAGTGTAACATTTCCTCCAAGCAAACCTCACATTTCCTCATTTATAGGGGCCATTATTCACTCTGGTTGCCCGTGGCCCAGGAAGTGTTGTGTGTGTCTGATGATTCTGTTTTCCAGTCTTTTCAAGTACGGTACAAGTATAATGATGGTTGGATATGTTCCTACAGCAAGTCAAGGATTTGAAGTATAGATGAAGCCCTTCCCCCACCGGAAATAACTGTCTCATACACACGGACAAGGGAAGTTGAGTACAAGGCGAGGAAGGTGCATGATGACAGGCTCCATACCTATATCCTTATATTCTATTCTTTTTAGCTCAGAGCTTCAGTCTGACACTACTAAATACTATTGTTAGTGTCGATCAGAAAATATGATCTGTGCATACTACCTGCTTATGGAGGTCACAGTGAGGCTGTTGTGGCAAAAACAAAATCTTATTACCTTGTGTCAGATAAGAGTAGAACATTAATAAAAAGGAATTTTGTATACACACCATAGTGATTATCTGCTTGATCACCCATTAACTGAAGCATTGGACCAATAATTTCTTTAGTGTATGACCAGCAATTACAATTGTACAATGTGGTATGGAATGGAAAAATAAAATGCTTTGTATTCAGTTGCTTTGCTTACATTAGCAACATCGTCTACATCAGAAGACATTAGAAACCTAAAAAAAAATCATATAGTTCCGAAACCTTGTATTTATACAGTGCTTTTCTGTGAAGCTATTAAAACAACATGTAGTGTGACATCTCGGCCTTGCTGCTTTCTTGTGGTGCCTGAAGCACCAAGAAACATTTAAATTGCATTGAGATGGAGAGTGAGAGGGGTATGAGACCTTTGAGTTTGTCACATTGAGACACAATGTATGGGGATAAAAGGAGACAGATATACGGGTAGTAGCACCATCTCATCCTTTCAATTGCTTGGCCTAAACATAATGCCAGATATGACCTATTACCATACCAAAAGGGGTTGAAAAGGTTTTGCTATGGATCCTTGTCAAGAGCTGTAAGCCAGATATGGCTTTATGTCGTGAAAGCAGCGCATGCTAGAATTACTTTCAAAAGGTCTTTGACAGCCATAGCCTCTTCCAGGTTAAATGTATCATGGGGCTTCATGATGCCTATAGCTTACTGACAAGGTTGATCCTTTCTAAATGTAACCTTTCCCTCTTTCCACATTATTCACTGACCACCTCATCATATTTCAACCCTGGAAAGGTCAGGTCCTTCATTACAGTGCGCAGATTAAAAGTTTGCCAAAAGAATCATAGAATTATTTCAAACATATTGCTACTGTTATTACTAGAAGTATTCAGTATTTTTGGAGAAATTGGATTAAACATGATGTGAATAAAGGTGTTTATGAAGTTTCATATTTTTCAACAGCCATAAACAGGGCTATTTAATATTGTGTCCAACAAAGAAAACAAACAAAAAAATACTTGAATACAGGGTAGTACTCATTCTTTGTTTATTGAGAGGTAGAGTACAAACAAAAATAATGGTCACGTACAAAAAACCAGGATGCAGGTAAATCTAGACCATACAGAAGTCTGTTGCGGCAAACATGCTAAGATTTAGCAATACAGGTTAACAGTTTCCTCACAATATAACGGTGCAAGTATTCTGAAAACTTTTTAAAATAATTAAAAGGAGACAAGCGAGAAAGAGAAAGAAAGTGGAGAGACAGAGAAGAAAGATAAGAGCGATAGATGAATATAGGGGTAGAAGGGGAGGGAAAGCCAAGGCAATTGTGATGGGTTAGGACCTTGGTTACCAGGGGTAGAGAAGCATTGTGAGTATTAGAAAACTGCTCGGAATCCATATAGAAGATCCAGGAGGCCCATGTAGATAAGTAGTCAAGGAAATTAATGGGTTGCTGAAAGGATGATATCATCCATTGAGCGTTAAAATTCTTTTCTCATACCATTCTTCTATCATTGGAACTACAGAAGACTGCCAATGAACCGAGATAAGTGCCCTAGTGGTATTACCCAGGTGCATTAGGAGGGTGTGTCAGAAGGTGCTCGGTGAGCCTGGAGGTAAGTAAAGGATCCAGAACTTGAAGACCATCGGGGTGTCCGAACCTACAACTTTCCGGGTGATCTGGTGTAGTTGGGTGTAGGTCCACATCTCAGAGGGGGGTAAGGAGTATGAGGACTGCAGGTCTTGGAAAGAGATCAGAGCCCCGTTTTGGAGGAGGTGATGGACTCTAGTTATACGTGCTTCAGACCAGGCTGAGAGGGGTGTGGGTTGCTATCCGGGGCAAAGTCTGAATTAAAAGTTAGAGGGGTGAATGCTCTCAGGAGAGGATACCCTTCCTTCGTAACCTGTTCCAGATGGCCAGGGTGGGGGTTATGGTTGGGTGTATGACCGGGGGGAAGGAGGGGAGCCATGGCAGAAGTTGTCTGCACAAACTCACTTTCGAGAGCAACCCACTGTCTCATGGCGTTGGGAGCTGAACACTCTAGGATCCTCTCAAGGAGAGACACTGTGAAGTAGAAAGGCAGGGAGTCTGTAGTCCCCCCTGCCATTTTAGATGGAACATGACATCCTTGCGACATCTTGGTTTACCTCCTCCCCAAATAAATTTGTCAGTATGGTCTGGGCAAATTGAAAGAATGGGAGAGGGCAATGGGGAACATTTAGAAGAGGTATAGACACCTGGGTAAGATATTTATTTTTATAACATTCAGACGTGTCTGGGTAGACCAGGATTGCAGATCTTTGTGCAGTTCCACAAGCAGCAAAAGGAAATTTAGTATTCATTCTTTGTTTATTGAGAAAACAGTATATACATATCAACAGTATTCACAAAGACAGGAATGCTAGGGCCATGCATGTTGATCTCGATAGTAATCATATTCATAGTAATAATCACATACATATTAGCCAGTTTCTTAACAATGATATGGTATACATGTTGAACACCTAGTAGAATACGTTAAGAAAAGTAACAGATTACAGAAAAGGAAAGGAAAGAAGGAAGAGAAACAAGGGAAGGGGACTGGAAAGAGGAGAGCTATTACAGATTGATTAGGCTCCAGTGGTGCCATGACACATGGGGCCTGATCCAGAGCTACAATGTAGCGCTGAGCGTACTAACACTCAGCGTTACATCGCTGACTCCCCCTGGCACTCCCCCTGTGCGGGCATATGGCCCCTTCCTTACGCCGGCTGAAGTACCCAGGGGTGGCTTGACTGCTAAGATTGGATCTTCGGAAATTTCAAGAATAAGTCAACAGGCAACCAAAAAACTGGAAATCTAAAAAGCAAGGGGGTCACTTCCTGTTCTAGGTGTCCTAAATATTTTCCTAAGGAAGTCAACTCTTCCCAGCAGTTGCTTTACAGCCAATCACAGAAGTAGGTGAGTGCTGTCACTGGGGACCACCCATACCTCGAGAGATAATTGTACTTAAATTCTTAACCCTCCATTTGACTAACTTTTTTGCATTTACAGTATTTTACAAATAGAATGGCAGTTTACATTGGATTGAATGCAGAATTATGCAAAACAGACAATTTAAAGATTTCAAATAAGTACTCCATGTGTGTGCTCTGTGCATGCGTTCACATAGTGGTTGGTATACACTAGGAACAATTCTGAAATACGCACTGTGGGCCTGATCCAGAGCTACGACGGTGCCGTCCGACGGGCGAATGCGTACGTTCGCCCGTGCGTATAAACATACACGCCCCTAACACTCCCATTGTAAAGTACCTGCTTACGGCGGCTATACCCTAAACTAGGTACTCCCGCCGGCCGTACGAATTTTCGCCCATAATACGCAAAGCGTACGGGCTTAGCACGCCCATACTGTACAATTTAAATGGCTATCCCCGCCTCCGTGTAGTAAAACGAGCGCCCAGGCGACCGTCGTACTGAACGCACGCCCCTCGAGTGAATATTTCGCACACAATACGAACGCTATACGCTCATGTCGTCCAGCCGACCGGAAGCTGTCATACTGGGCATGCGCAAAAGTAACAGATTACAGAAAAGGAAAGGAAAGAAGGAAGAGAAACAAGGGAAGGGGACTGGAAAGAGGAGAGCTATTACAGATTAATTAGGCTCCAGTGGTTCCATGACACATGGGCACTATAGGAGGGGAGGTATTCATGTTGTGGGTTGCGGGCGAGTGTCAAGAGTGCTAGGCAGTGGAAGCGCAACTTTATGTGCAATCCAGGAGGCCCATGTAGTTAGATGTTCTTTGGATTTGTCAGTTGCCGATAGAATGGTCTCGTCCATTGAAAGGTAAAATGCTATTCTTTTATACCATTCCTCCAGCACGGGGACTGTGTTTGAGAGCCAGTGAACCAGGATGATTGCCCTAGATGCATTAGAAGAGAGTATCGGAAAGCCTTTGGAGATCCCGGAGGTAAAGAGAGGACCCAAAATTTGGGGTCTGTTGGGACATCAGGCCCCACTGCTTTTTTAGTTACCTGGATAATACTTTCCCAGAACAGTAGCGAGAGGAAATTTAAGCTGTAAAGGTGGTCACTGGAATTGGCCAGGTTCACCCGCAGATATATATTATAGGAGGGTTTCCAGGTGAAATGGAACCTTTGACCAATGGCAGTGCAATTAGTCTCCACAAAGTGTATCCCCAGAGAGAGTGACTTGGAGCTGTTTTCTTTGAAATTTGATAGATCCCCAAAATGTGTGAACTCCTCCATTAGCACAGGGAGGGTGGACAGTGGGTTAGTGACAAATGTCAGCACATCATCGGTGAACAAAGCCAACATGGTTTCCTTCCCATAAAGGTCTCCTTCCCAGCTATTGCTATGTCCCTAATCCCTGGGTTGGCATGAACCGCACAGGCAAGGGCTTCATTACAAAGTATGAAGACTAATGGGGGGAGAGGACAGCCATGCCACGCGCCGTTAGTGATGTTAACTGGGTCAGAGAGAATACTATTGATGCAGAGTTTCGCTGAGGGGGTTGTGTATAGCGCCATGATCTTACCCAGGAGATCCAGCACGCTCTGCATAAAATCCCAGGTGACCCAGTCAAATGCTTTTCAGCATCCGTCAATAGGATACAAGGGAATACAGGATAGACCTGCTTTAGACAGACCTTAAAGGGAATAAATTACAAAAGTGTACAGCCATTTATTTTTGGGATCTCTATCTTAATACGTTTAATATATTGTATCTGAGGAATGCTGGTGGCACTAGTCACACTATTTTGTTAAGCCCATGTACCAAAATGTTAAAGCTCTTCTAAAGGGTAATGGAGGGAGAATGCAGAGCTGTAACAAGAAATTTTAGCACCAGGGGCAAAAATTGTGCCCCTGACTCTGAATTCCAAACCCATTTAACATTAAATATTAACTTACTGGTGCCTCCCAGGACTAGATTAACAATGGGGCTAATGAGTCTACAGCCCCAGGCCTCCGTCTGAAAATAGGCCCCCCCCCCACACTGCAGTGCATAGGGATAAATGTCAGGAACTGACATCCTCCTCCAAAGCATACTATATAATGTGGGTCCTTGATAATTTTCAGCCCCAGGCCCAAATGGCCCTCAATCCAGCCCTGGTGCCCTCCTTAAGCTTGGTGCCCTTGGACGGCCGCCCCTATAACACACTGCTAGTTACGGCCCCGGGACAATGCACTACTAGATAGCTATAGGTAACAATTTGCTACTCACTGTGGACCAGATCCTAAACTACATGCAAATTCCCTGCATTAGCCTCTGCATCAGAGGCCAACGTACAAAATTTGCTATTTTAAATTGCGCACATAGAACAGTGCAACCCCCCTGCACTCCTATGTCTGGATGGAATTTACATTCCCTGGACCCTGCCTTAAGTATTTTTCACAGAACTCAGTCTGTGCGGAATACTGATTTGTATGTAAGGGCTTAGTCAAGCCCTTACTGTATGTTTATCATGCCTCGCCCGACTTCCATGCATATCTCGTATGCACGATGTGGGGGCATGACCCACTCGCAGAGGTTGATATCTGCACATAATGCAAAATCAGTTAGTCGCTAAATGAATCAATCAGTCAATAATATTATTTTACCAAGTACAGGTTTCCCTGCACCCCTTATATCAGAGGCTAATTTATAAGTAGGAACATGTACATTGTGACTTTTTATCTTCAGGATACCTGAGTAAGCACTAAATAATTACAGAATAATGTTAACTTTCATAATTTCAGTATTATAGATGACATCTATAATCCAAGATAACATTTTTCTGATCCATGTCAAGTATGTGAACTTGCCTGAAGCACCTGTTTAATGCATAACTTAAAATAATTATGTCGAGGTGTTCCTTACTAAAACATTCATCACTGAACACACAGTATCCCATATACTGTCATGAGCAAATGTGGTTTTTTTTTGTTTCCTTTAGGTGTAGTAATTTTTAAAGATTAGACTAAATGACAAAAGGCACAAAACCACTCAGGTATAGTAGCTGTAAGGAAATAGCCTCAAACTCTAACAAGCAGAAATAAATGATGCTACCCACATTTCCCAATAATATAAATCTTTAGGTGTGGTCATTTTTAAAGATTAGAATAAACGAAAAATGCACAAAACCATTCAGATATAGTAGCTGTAAGGAAATAGCTTCAAACTCATTCAAACAGAAATCAATTATGCTAATGAATTTGGGAGGTGCTACCCACATTGCCCAATAATATAAATCACATCAAAAGAGTGAGAAAAGCATTTCTCCATTTGGTCATTGCTGTAGGTGCATGTCAGGTCAAATAAAAGCAGATCTTTGTTGATAGCAATTAAAATCTGTAAGGGATATTCAATTAGACGTAAAGACAGTAGCAGTGAAGCATGAAAAACTTTACACTTCCCAACAGGACATCTTAAGTTTTAGGCTAATGTGTATATATATATATAGTAATAATAATGTTAAATAAAGACCAAAAAGTTATATTAGTAAGAAATAAGTGTGACAAAATAAAAAAAAACCATTGGAACTACATTTTTTTAAATATGAAAATATAAAATAAATGGGTGTATAGGATGTCTAGTGAGGTTCCTTTTGAGGATTAGTAATTTATACTACTTTCAAATCTTTGCCCCGGCAAAAACCAGGGTTATCACCCTTTATTCGTTTTTTTTTACCATTCGCACTGGGCAATATCTCGAGATTTTGAACCCGGGTCTTCCCTGGCATTAAGTGTGAGTCATCAATTTGATGAATCCTTTCCCTAATCCGCCCCAAAGACTTTCTTTATGTGAGACACGGGTTAAAAAAAAACCTGCTTTCACCTTTCAAATTGGAGACTACCCGGGTGGGACCCAAGAATAACCCTCCAATTGTCCCAAGTCTAATTCCCGGATTTTGGCTCCGTGTGAATGGGGTATTATTCTAAAATAACATACTACAATATGTAGACAAAGAGAACATATATGTATTTAATGTCACTATTTCTGACCATTTCATGGATTAAAATACTTTTTCTAAATTGCTTTGAAGGATGGAAATAGAATGATTTGATCAAAGAACTGTCAGCACACTCATTTTTCTCCCATCTGAATAGAGAAAAAATAATGCAATATTGACACTTGCTAACCTGTTCCATGTCCTTAGGAGTATAGTATGTAGGCAATATATTGATCATTTTGCACATTCCTTGACATTATTAATTATATTGAGTTATGAAAAACTAGTTTAAGCGGATTATTAGAGTATTTTGTTATTATGTATTTCAGTTTATTGAGTACTTACAGTCAATGTTGAAGTTGGTGGTAAGAAGCACTAGTCAGCCTCTTTGTAGTTCTGACAGTTGTTCTCTACAGTCTCCTCACCTTGCATTCCAGTCCCCCTTTTACCTTCATAAGTATCCTAATTGTTTCTCTCTCTGTTATTTCACTTTCCTGTTATTTTACACAGACATCCTTGTTATTCAGCCTCCCTTGTTTTCTCCAGCTTCTTCCTCTTATACCATCTTTCAATCTACAGCTCTATTCCCCTTGTTTTCTCCTGCTCTCACTCTTGTCTAGCCACCACAATTGTTTTCTCCAGCTATATGTCATAGTCAGTGATTTCTCCTTTGGCCAAGCCTCGTCCTTATTTTTTCCAGCTTCTGATCTTTGTTATATCCAGCTCTCCAATATTGCCCTTTCCAACTACTAACTACTACTGTTTTCCACACCCTAATCTCTATAACCCACATCATAATTTCTATCTTTAATTCTGTGTGGCAATGCAGAGTTCATTTATCTGGGTGAATTTGTTAGCTGTGGCTCTTTGGCTTTTTCTTTGGGTAAGGAAGAGTATAAAAGTATAAATAGGAATAGTAGCAATAGTATTAATAGTAATAATACAAATGCACATTAATTGGTAGAGCTAACATTCACTATATTTAGGTAACATAATGTTGTTTTTTTATCCTAACATTATACATTTCTTTATAAAATATGTATTATTACTATTTGCTTACAGCTACTATATCTGAATAGTTTTGTGCATTTTTTGTTTATTCTAATCTTTAAAAATGACCACATAAAACTGCATATTGTTATATAGAAAAACAAAAAGTGTTTTGTTTTTTTCAGGAATCAAGGGCAGGGAAGAGCTAATGTTCTGCAGTGATATTTATTGGTTGCTGGTGGGAGAAGTATGTGTGCAGTGCTTATTTGCCTGACAGGTGAAATTGTCTTTTTTTTAGATCATTAAACATTCAGGTATCAAACTATGCTAAAAATTCTCATAGTAAAATGTAATATATACCAAAGAAACCAACCTTCTTAAACAGTTGATGGGTTCTATCATTTATGCCATACATAGATAGAATTGTGGTAATACAAATATTGGGGGCTCTTACGCACCTTGGGGTAGATCCAGAACTACGTCCATCTTCCATAGACGGACGTAATTGAATGAACAATAGCTACTGCGCATGTGCAGTAGCTATTGTTCATTCAATTACGTCCGTCTATGGAAGATGGATGTAGTTCTGGATCTACCCCAAGGTGAGAAATAAGACGGACGTAGTTCTGGATAAGGCCCCTTATCTGTATAATGTATACAGATTGATGATTTTTTTTAGCCACTTAAACATGCTTGCCTGATTTATATTACTCTTAAGGTGTAAATTCTGTGTGTGTTAGGTTTCACAATATCTTCAGTGCCTTTCTTTGTAAGTGACGGCAGGCTGCATTAGAATGTTTTATGTAGGTATATGCAGACTTGAGCAATCCACATTTATGTGGGTGTATATAAGGTAGTAATAAAAAACATATTGCAGGAGCATATGCGCTGGTATATTGCATTGTGATGGTATAAAGGCTGGTCTAATGCCTTGGAAACAAGTGGTTAGTTTTTGGTGGTACAGGTGAGTGTAAACCAATCAGAAGACTAGTTATTGTTATGTTGACAGTCAGAAATATTGTAAACTTTGTATAATGTTTGTATAATATATAAACAATATTTCACAGTCTTAATATTTGAAACAAAAATTCAGAATGTATAATGCTTTTGGAGAATATAGATTGCTGAATTCAAATGTATATTAACATATATTCTATGAACAGATAAATTTGTAAAGTCAAAACACTAAATGCATTCAGTATCAAGTGTCCAGTTTGATCAATAGCTTACACAAGAATATCACATTCTCAACTTGTGCAACTGAGAAAACCAATTCATTATTCCCTTATGTCCAATGCAGTTCAATAGAAAATAATTAATAGCAGAACACTACTTAGTGCAGCCCTGAACAGAATGAAGACATGGAATTCAACCAGTTTCCAAAGATATGAAAACATCTACAGGCTAAAATTAAAGTTATACAGGGCCTCAGAGTATCACTCACGCAGATAACAAATGACTGTCCCAATAGCCTGGCATCTACAAGCCTGCAGCCTGAGCTGCTTCCCCTTTGATAGGGTGACCAAATCCACATCCTTCAGTCACCGAAGGAGAGAAAAAAAAGACACGAGGATTCAAGAAAACAAATAAACAAAGTAAAACACATAATCCCTGCAGGAGACCTGGTGCGTTTAATTGCCAGTCATCATTCCAAATACAGAAACACAAACTAGTATCAGCAGGGTCAGATTTCCCTTTGGCAACAAGTGAGCTGTCAGCTTAGCCACTGAAATCAGCCTAGTTACAAACCGTAGGCCATGTCACTTATAGATGTGATTGGGCATTGATTTTATTATTTCAAAACAAATCTAGCACTGTTGTGACAGCATCGTAAACTAGGTCTTCAGTGTGCTGCCTGCATAGCAGCTTTGAAATAGACGGAAATATTCTGATACATACATGATCTCTTACAAATATAAGATCAATTTAAGAAGTACAGATTTATTCTGTAAACAAGACATCAAAAATATTTCTTTTTGCATACAAATAAACATGAATTTCATAATAATGCAGATGTACCTATGAATACGCAGTTTCCAATACGTTAATAAAGCCTCAGACAGAAACATTTGTGCATTGCTGTTAATTTATCCAAACATTACATTAACACAAAACAAGTTCCTATGCTTTAACATAATAAAAGATTATATTATATATTAATCATACACATAGGGCCAGATTTACTAAGCTGTAGGCTTGGAAAAGTGGAGATGTTGCCCAGAGCAACCAATTAGATTCTAGCTGACATTCTCTAGTATATAATATGAAAGTGAGAGCTATAATCTGATTGGTTGCTATGGGAAACATCTCCACTTTTCCAAACCTGCAGCTTAGTAAATCTGGCCCTAAAGCTGGCCACAAACTAGAGCGATTATCGCTTCCAGCATGTGGCTGCCGATAAACGGGACGATTTCCCCCTGGGGAAAAGTCCCGATATCGGCACCATACACTGGGGCGATAATCTCTGTAGTAGAGCCTGCTGCAGTCTCTCTCTGATTGGCTGGGTCTCCTGTCAATCTTGACAGGTGACCCAGCTTTCACGCTGACAGGCTGCAGCGCTGTGTCCTCTCTCCCTCAGTCTGGCTATACAGCGCTGCAGCCTGTCAGCGTGTGGGGTTCTGCTGCGCTGTGTCTTCCTATGGAAATCTTAAATGATTAAAATGAAAATGCCCACACACGGCATGATTTTTCTAACGATAACAGATAATCATTTAAGATTCCCATAAAATGCTTTAATCGCGAGCGAGCGTTTTTTAAACGTCTTATCGTAGGTTACCAAATAAATCTACACCACACTCTTGAGCGATTTTTGGCCCAAGCCACAATAATCGTGCGTTTGGGCTGATAATCGCTCTAGTGTGTGGCCAGCTTAAGACTAAAAACTACCCCAACCCATCCCCTAATTCAGACCTGGGCAATGTATGGCCCGTAGGCCACATACGTTTTTTTGGCAATCCCTGTCCGGCCCGCGAATTTATTCCAGTCACACGGCTCCCCCCCTTAATCTCACACACACGACACCCGCAGCTCTTCACCCACAGGCTCCCTGCACCACACACTGTGCTGTATTGCTAGGTCACAAAGACCCTGCAATGCAGCTTAACAGTTGAGGCCCAGTGACTGCCCGCGAGTCACTGGCTACAGAGCCGCAGTGCACGGGCAGTCACTGCCGGCGCTCCCTAGCAACCAGTG
>WWET01000348.1:346957-367394 GCA_011038615.1 Limnodynastes dumerilii
ATACGATAGGTGTTAAATGCAGAAATGACACGTAACATCTGGAGGGCGCAGGTATCCCCCCTACAGACACCCCACTTACACAGTCTGGGCCTGATCTAGACTTAATAGCGACAGCCGAGTTATGGATGTGGCATGCGTAAATCTGGCAGTGCGCATGAGCACCTCAGATGTTACTCATTGTAACTCTGATTGTACGTAATTTGTATGTAACTCCGTACAATCGCAAGCTGAATATATACATTGTGGGAGGAGGGAGGCATTTAAATTGTACAGTATAGGCTGGGTTAAGCACTTGAGTACAAGGCGATGCGTACGAGCAGAGATATGCAAGGAAAAGTTAAGGTTGTGTTCTGAACTCATAAATCAGCTAAGTTACGTATATGCGAAGGGCGTGGCCATTAAATAGGAAAGTAAACAAATTTTAAAAAAATTATATTTCATGGACATCATTTCCAGAGAAAAGGGGGCTCTACGTTAGATTTTAAACAGACGACACTGATATTTGTTTTTCTGTAATTATGTTCTAGCCAATTTATTATACCAGTTAATTATATTTTTCAGGATTAGGGTTTATTTGGCCATTAATCCTACAGATATTCATAGCTAAGTTTTGGTTAGGAATACAACAAAACATTATTGTGTTCAATGTAAATTACAGCAGTTACTTCACGCTGTCTTACATCACCTGTCATTGAGAAATTAATGCTATATTATATTCTTCAAAACCTCTAAATTGTGGTTAATGTATTGTCTACCTTCAGTCTAACGCCACATTTCGCCTCAGAATAGGCGGTATAATGAGGGAGCGCTGTAATTGCATGTAGAAGTACGTTACGCTTGCTTGCTTATTAAAAAAAAAAAGTAAAAGAAGCAGATAGTGTTTTACTGTAAGCGGTTGAGTGCATACACTGCTACCTGATTAAAACTAACAGCGGTGCAATGTGTGTGCCCTGCTGAAACATAATTATGTGCACATGCAGGGTCTATTACTAGTTATTGGCATTTGTAGCAAATAAAAGCTATTAAATAATAACACAACACATACATTATAAACATGACAGAAATGTAACTTCCAAATTATAACATACATATAAAATCTCAAATGTGATTTCAAATTAGAGGACGGAGACACAAACAATCGGGACAGAAAAAAGCAGTATTTGAGAGAAAAAAGGATTACCTTTATGGTTCAGTACAATAATACAGTAAATATTCAAATATTGGAATTAATCCAAAAAGTCCTTGGCAGTTGTAATGCATTCATTACAAGAACCTATTTGTTTTAATGAATAAATTAAACATTGTGCTTTTAATTTAAAAGACGGTGATATTTTATGACACATATCTTTAATGAAGAACAACTATTCATTTATAACTTATTATATTAAAAAAAAAGGTGTATGAATCCACTTGGTGTTCATTCACCCTAATATCCATTAGAATATTGTAGCACCATATAAGGGTGTTCTGTATGTTGCATATTCTTTTACCAAGAAACAAAATGTATGCAAAAGCAAGAATCCTAGCCCAAAGATAGCATAGAGCTCTGACTGCGTGCGGTTGAAGGGTGTTATGTGGGAGAGAATGGGTAGAATTTTATAACTTCTACAGTATTGCTGTGTTCTTAGTACAGAATAGATTCAGACGGTGACAAATCGACTTACATTTTCAGTATTTTCTTTCCACATAAAAATATGTCTGAGATGATAATGACTGAAATGTCTTTAAGACATCACCAATACATATTATTAAATAAATACACTATTTGTTTTACTGCTATCGGGCCTGATCCAGCGCTACGAAAAATTCGCACGACGGGCGAATGCGAAAATACGCTCGTCGTATCAACCTACACGCCCCTAGCACTCCCATAGTAAAGTCCCTGCTTACGGCGGCTATACCCTACACTGGGTACGACCGTCGGCCGTACGAAAATTCGCAGAAAATACGCTGCGAAAATACGCTTAGCACGCCCATACTGTACAATTTAAATGGCTATCCCCGCCTCCCTGTAGTAAAACGGGCGCCCAGCCGACCATCGTAAAAAAAATACGCCCAGCGAGCGAAAAATACGCTAACGATACGCCCGCTATTCGCTCATGACGCTCGGGCGACCGGAACCTGTCATACTGGGCATGCGCATTGCGAATTTTTTGCCGAAAATTCGCATACGATGAGCGTACGCTCGCTTGCGAGCGTTGCTCTGGATCAGGCCCATCAACACTAAGGCAGGGTATACACCTGTGCAATCATAGATGTGATGCCTTTTACAATTTCTACTACTGCAACTCCTGAGGCTTCCAATGCACATGTACACACTACACCAATTTACTAGCAGATCTGAGATCTTCATCTCTCCCAACCTGCTTCTAAGTATATTTTTGCTTATGTATCACCAATCAATGCTAGGACTTAAAAGGCCCTTACCTGGTGCTCACTGCTAATATCAGTAACGTGTTTAGTGCATTAGGGGTAGATGAGAATCTACAAAGAAGATCTTGGCAGCACGGTGGCTCAGTGAGAAGCACTTGTGCCTGACAGCACTGAGGTCATGAGTTTGATTCCTGAAAAAGGCCTTAGCTGTGTGGAGTTTGTATGTTCTCTCAAAGGGCCTGATCCAGAGCTACGAAATTGGCCGATTTCGTGCGAGCGTACGACCGTTTTTTGCGTATTTTCGTACGAAAATTCGCACTGCGCATGCCCAGTATGACAGCTTCCTGTCGGCTGGACGACATGAGCGTATAGCGGTCGTATGGTGTGCGAATTTTTCGCTCGAGGGGCGTGCGTTCAGTACGACGGTCACCTGGGCGCTCGTTTTACAACAGGGAGGCGGGGATAGCCATTTAAATTGTACAGTATGGGCGTGCTAAGGCCGTAGGATTTGCGTATTATGTGCGAAAATTCGTACGGCCGACGGTAGTACCCAGTGTAGGGTATAGCCGCCGTAAGCAGGTATTTTACTATGGGAGTGTTAGGGGCGTGCATGTTTTTTTCGTACGGTCGAACGTACGCATTCGCCCGCCGTGCGAATTTTCGTAGCTCTGGATCAGGCCCAAAGTCTGTGTGGGTTTAAGTCCCTGACTCTCAGACACACGCTAGCAGGTGAATTGGCTTCTGACAGAATTAACCCTTGTGTGTGTATGGTAGGTAATTTGGAGTGTGGTTTCGGGGAGGGTGAGGACTGATGTGAGTCACAAGTAATAATAACTAGTGGATTCTGGTGAAGGGTTGCTTCATAAGACGGTTGGTGGATGGGTAGAATGGACAGACTAGATGGGCCAAGTGGTTCTTATCTGTGGTCAAATTATTTGTTTATCTAATTGATGGATTACAGATATTGGTTAATATAGCACTTTATATTAATGCTATAAGTGATTCTGTATTAATAGTATAGCTCTCTCTATATCTTGCCCTAAGGATCGCAGGGATATCACAGTTGGTGTTGCTTGTCATTGCAGGCAGATTTGAGAAGCAAGACCTTTACAAATCTACCATACCAATAAATGCATGTAAAGCGATAAAGGGGTTATTAAGGAAGGAGAAAAAACACAAATATTAAGAGGACAGCTGCTCTCTCTCTCTCTCTCTCTCTCTCTCTCTCACTCACACATGCACATCACTGGAGATATAACCAAAAAACTGTATATCTGTCACTCTCTTTTGTGTGCATCTATATCTACAATTTAATTTCTTCCCTATATTGCACATAGTTTTCTACTGATCAGAAATGTAATGATAGTTTAATAATTATGGGCCAGATCTAGGCTTACGGCACCATTGCTCCTAGCGAGTTGACATGTTCTGTGCATCTATTAGCATTCCGATAATGTCATTGCCACAGGTTGTTATAGCCCAGTCTACTACATCTACGGCATGACTGTATACACGTAGCTGTAGAATGCAGACTAACACCTCTAACATACCGCTCACCTGTTCCATTTATGTGGTCACATATTACACATACTCCTTCTTATTTAAAATAAATCTTGTGTGATATGTCAACATAATGGAGCATTTAACAAAATGTTTTGCATTGTAATATAAGCTTTCTTCCCATCAGTTAATGATCTTAGCCTAGCTCATTAATTAGAAATCTATGTGGTAAAATCAAGAGCAGAGGATTTTGGTGGAAATTAATCTGATGTACTTATGTAAAAGTCATTATTGTTGATTAGTGTTCATTATTGATCCATAATAGGTTGAACTTGACGGACTGCTGTCTTTTTTCAATCTCATCAACTAAGTATGTATATTGTGGAATCTTCAACAAACCTGAAAAACAACATATCTGAGTAAGTCTATTAAAAGACATCTCTTCTTTTAAGTTTTCAGCATTTTACATGCTTTCTTTTAAGTTTTGCTTTCTTTTTAATGCTAACACAAGAAAAAATGTTATTAACATCCACATAATAAAAATAGTTGCTTTGTTCTTTTTAAATGCATATTTTATCTATAGTACATGGTTTTACGATACAACAAGGAAAGGCAGAGCAGGGCATGATCTGAATTGTACTCAGATTTCCGTCGCCTGTGGTATTTTCAGGCCTTACCCTGCCACCTTCAGGATATTGAAATAAGATGTAATAGTATGTCATGCTGATTGAGCTTAAAAGCAGTCATAAAATGTGGGAAGGTTTTTTATTATATCTTTGTTTAGTCTTACCTATTGTAGAAATCATTGTATGTATGATGTATATATGATTTTGTTTCTTAAAACATTATAACATTCTTAAATTGTGCATCAGAAATAATATTAAGAACTTGTTTACATGTGCAGTATTTCACATACTGTTATATACATATACTTGGTGTACTAGAGGGAGAAAGGGCACTTAATGTTAGTGTGTTATGTAATGATCATATGAACAGGTGCGATACTGCTGACATATTTTATGTGGGTAAATTAAGTGATCTACTGTTTTTTGCAAAGACATACGGACTCTGAACATTACTGCCTGTCATAATCATATCAACTGTAAAAATATTCTGACATCCAGACCTATATTTATAAACAATTTTCTGTACAGAAACTACACACCACCCTTTTTACAACACTTGTAACACATCTTTTTTAAAATAATTTTGGAATGGATTTAGACCCCCGCACTCTTTTCGTACATGTGGGAGTCTTAAATTCCACATAGAAGAGGGGACTGAACTGCCCCTGTCACTTCCCTCTCTCATGCGGACTTTATGGCAGATACCATAAGGCAGCCTTAACACAAACGTACGGATCAGCGGTCCGTATTACTGCTGATCCGCACGGAAGTAGCAAACCTGCCCATAATGTAAAAATTAAATCTTACACCTTGGCGGGCGGAGGGGAAGAACTGCCCAATTGTATGTGTGATAGGCTCCATATGATAGGTCATCTGAAGGACACATGCACCCTCCCATCCAGTAGAGCCAGATTTACTAAGCTGTGGGAAGGAAAAAGTGGAGATGTTGCCTGAAGCAACCAATCAGAATCTAGCTGAAATTTTTTTAGTATGTAATAGGAAAGTGAGAATTAGAATCAGATTGGTTGCTATAGGAAACATCTCGACTTTCCCATAGCCTAGTAAATCTGGCCTTTAGACTTTATTATTTTCTACAGATTTTATTGTCCAGACAGGTTAGTTTATGTTTGGATTTGTCAATAAATGGTAAGTAAAGGCATGTAGTGAATGGTATCTACCAGTAATATAGGTGAGGTAAAGGACAAGTTTGTTAGTTCAATAATTTGGTGAAATAAGGTTGAGTGTCCAGTTATGTAAATCGTAGGGGAGTAACAGGAATAATCCATAATCCATTTTGGTGATTTATGTCATGCAAAGTCAAACGTTTTCTCAAAGATCTACCTGCCTTTCATACAAGGTCATTGGTTTCACCATTTAGCTCCTCCCAGACTAGAAGGGCCTAGTGCTTTCCATAACTTGCATCCCAATATTTAGTCATAATGTTGAGTACTATAGCTTGCTTCAATTTAAATTAAGGTATTTCCCCCCATGATTTTACATTAAGTAGCCTTAACATTAATAGTGATCATACATTTTGATTGCATTGATATTTCCAATTAGCCAAAACATAAAAAAAATATACCAGATTCCAAGACTTTTATTAAATAATGACTGAATGAAGAAGAGGAAAAATAGAAAACAGAAAGAGAGAACTAGGAGGAAAAAAGAGAGATTGTGTCACAAAATCAGACATTGGTAGCCGATGTCAGGGGAGAGGCCAGACTCCTGGAACTAAAGCAATGGCTGACTGATTATTCAGGTCCCAGGGTTCCAATCAGCCTCTATCTCTATACCTCTCGCCTCCTTCACCATTAAAACTACACTTTTTCTAAGGTCAAAAGTTATTCTTTACATTACTCATTATGTAGAAATTAGTATAAATATTATTTTGTTTTATTTTATTGTTATCTTTCAGTTTTATGTTCATCTTTACAGCTTAGCACACACTTCTTTTCCTGAAGAATTTCCAAGTACTGGAAAATATAGATTTTATTTTATATGTGCCAGGTATCATGTATCTGTAGTTGTCAGTGCGGTTTCAGACTATCCTAAGTTTACCCACACAAGAATGATCACCTTTCGAAATCAAGCTCTAGGATTGGGTTACATTAGGGCACAGGGACCCAACACTGCTAATTCCATACTGTTGTACCACCTATAGTAGACTATAATTGAATGTAGTATTATCTATACTACAACTAGAGATGAGTGGTTCAGATTCGGAATATCTAACAGAACAGAATAGAATATCATTTTCACCCATGAAATTTAGTTTGCAAAACAAAAACAATTTTTGGGGAAATGTCAGGTCCTGCTTCTTTTGGATTGTATGTAAATCACTCCCTTGTGAGTTCAGCTGCCATTTTATATCTGAGAGAACATGGAGTAGGTTGTTGACTGGAGCTGTGCTGAGGTAATAGCCACTGGAAACAGTTGGGAGTTGGAGTGGGTGGAAAAGAAGGTATCTTTAAGTCAGACAACACAGCAAGTCAGTCAGTATTGTGATTGCAAGTGTAACTGAGCAATAATCTAATTTGCTCATTTATGTGTCTTGGTGGAAAAAAAATCAGCCCTTTAAACTATGCATGTCAATGAGAGTTAAAGGGACAGGCACTATAGCTACCAATCTGCTCAGGGTTCTCCTTCTTATGTTTGAGTCTGAGATGTACTGTGTACACATTTCAATGGTATATATATATTGTGCATTAGGGGTAGAAAGTACTGTGATTGCAAGCTCAGTAGACAAAACTATGCAGTGCTGTAAGCTGTACACCAAAAAGCCATTTTTTTCGGCATCATATGACTTCACTTACTGGGTGTGTTTACCCCATTAGCCACACCGCAAAATAATAAAAGCTGAGAAAAGCCCTTTGTTCTGATTTAAAAATAAAAATCTCAATTCTATTAAATTTAAATTAGAGGGAAGGGAATGCAAAAATAATAAAAGCTGATAGAAAATATTTTTTTATTTTTCTCTGTTTGGGGGGGGGGGTTTTCATTTTTTTTTAAAACTAAAACTGCATGATAAAGGTAACAGCCCTTCAATTCCTTACCTCATTGTAGGTTGACTTGGTGTGGTAGCAGTTACTCTTGTCCGGGTGTAAATCAATCATAAA
The DNA here is from genome assembly GCA_011038615.1 of Limnodynastes dumerilii. Classification (NCBI taxonomy): domain Eukaryota; kingdom Metazoa; phylum Chordata; class Amphibia; order Anura; family Limnodynastidae; genus Limnodynastes; species Limnodynastes dumerilii. Next base: position 354,573 of record WWET01000348.1, read on the forward strand.
TCAGTCTACAGAAGAACAGGAGTATCCAAGTTCTAGTGCTGGCAGTAATAGTAGCTCTTTAGCATGTACTGTAATTTTATAAAAGGTCAAGGGGTAAGAAGGTGCAAGAAAGAGCACTGCAAAACTAAATAATGTTTGACAATCTTTAAGAAAAGCAGTTATTGCAATCAGCAAAAGTAAATCAAAAAGATAAAATATATTATTTAAAAATATTATACAAATGTGAGTTTTGAAATGAAAACATATCCCACTGGTAAATCATAGGCCCAAGGCCAGAATAGGTGACTGAAGGTGGAGTATTTACTGGAAGGAAGGAAAAGCAATAGTAAAAACAGAATAAAGGAACAAGTTATATAAAAGAGAGCATGCAAATGGGAGTTCTGAAATAAAACTTATATCACCAGCAAATCACAGGTCCAAGGCCAGCACAGGTGACCGGAGATGGATTCAATGGTAGGAATCTTTTCCGTTTGGTCGCCTCAGCTGTTGAGGCTAATATATGAATTATGCGATTCAGAGGTCCGCATGTAGGGGAGCAGGACACTCCCCCTGCCCTGCTACATGTGGATAGTTAATCTGCATGCAGGACCCGTACCCTAAGTATTTTAGTACTAATTGTACAGTAAGGGTTTGTACGCATGGAAGGGTTTTCATGCGGGATACTGAATCGTATGTAAGGGACAAACCCTTACTGTACAATTTGCATGCCCACCCCCCCCATGCGTATGCGATATGCATGGAGGGGGGGGCATGCCTCCCACGCAGGGAACTCTGATCTGTATGGAGTGCAGCATCATTCCCCTGTACTCCGTTTCGGAAATAATGGTACTGCACATGCGCATTTTATGCCAACTCTTGTACACAGCGTACAGCAGTCGGCAGACATACTCAATGGTGAATCAGGGCCGGAGTGTTTAATTAAAGCAAGGTAAAACAGCTATTAGTCGTTATTAAGCAAACATAAATCTGATATTATTATTAAAAAAAATCTTCCAAATTGCTCAGTCACTTAGTTTAGCCATTTAGCTCTCTACAGCCTTTGGCCAATATTGGTGAGCAGTAATATTACTGGGATTAATGTTCTTGATGTTACTAATACTGGGGCATATTCAGAGATACGGTTTTTTTAAAGTACGCAATTATACGCACGAATAGAGCAAGGAAACACCCACCAACAACCCTGACACTCCCCTCTCCCGGACGTGCTGTCGGTGACTTACGAGTCCATAGACCACTCTGTTCTATATGTGTGTACTGACGTGCGTACATGTGCTCCATGCGTGCAAATCTTGTTAGCCGAGCTTCCATACGTTCATTTAAATGCCACCCCCCCCCCCACACTTCAATCTACGGAGCACCGAAAGCTCCGTGGTCCGAAAGTGTCAGTAAAAATAGTCCCCATTCCTTTCCCTAATTCTAACCCTAACCCTCCCCTCTCACTACCCTAACCCTCCTTTCCTGGCAGCCTGACCCTAACCCTCCCTTGCTTGCAGCCTGACCCTAACCCTCCCTCCCCTGCAGCCTGACCCTAACCCTCCCTCCCCTGCAGCCTGACCCTAACCCTCTCTACCCCACACAGAGAATTTACTCACCTGTTCCAGGTCCGGCGATAGCAGGAAGCGGAGGGATGTCGCAAATGGCGGAGGGATATCGGTAATTGCAAAAGTGAATGGGTGATGTATGCCGAATGGCATACTCACCCATTCATAAAAAAAATTCTGAATGGGTAAGTATTCGAAAAAAGGACATCCGAAAAGGAACTTTCGGATTTCCCTTTTTCGGAAATGACATTTTCTTAGCGGAGAGTGTAACCGCTTATTTCCTTATCTCCTTTACCTTATTTTCTTATATTCCTTATGTGTCACTTTATATTTAAACTAAAATAAATACATTTATTACAATTTGCTAACTGTTCCTAGACCTGTAAAACAAAAGCCACAGTGTATTAGTTTAATCAAATGCACTAAAACATTGAATAATGCACTTTGAGGGGTTAATATTAACATAAAAAAAAATACTAAGGTATCAATAAAAAATGTTTTACGGTATATTTAAAAAGATAATTTAGGATTCTTCTAAACAAACAACTTCATATAATTGTTTTCAATCATACTATTGTAATATTAACAGACAGCAACAATATGAATACAAGGATTGTTGAATTGATGGTTTGTCCCTTGGTTGGCAGCAAAACAAACTTTACCTCTCTTCCAGCACATACGGGAAATGATGGCCCTGCAGCTTAGAGAGGATTAAAGATATGATGTTCTCTATTTGGGTACCTGAATGGACAAGCCACACCACTGTTGATTAGCATAGGCCCACGGCAAGCAAAATTGTATGTTGGGGCTGAAAACATGGCTAAAATAATTGTCAAAACTGTCAATGTGCCCCAAGGGACAAGATCTCAGCAAAAGGATTAAGTGAGTGAGACAGGTTATTAACGCACAGAGGTGTTCAAAGGATTATACTGTTAATAGCTCGACACTGGAAGCTTGTGTTTATTTATCATGTTGTGCTGAACATGCAAATGTTTGATGCATAGTTACCAGGTGTCAAAACAGTTACTTTAATAGAAGTCTACTGATGACCTGATGACTTCTATAAGATGTAAAAGAAATGCTTTACATTACATATATTAAGAACTATTATGAATACACTGAATATGATTTTTTTTATTTTTTTTTTTTACTGATGATCTATCTTTCATTGTAATTACACAAATCACTGTTGTATCATTTTTCATTATGTCTGCTTGTTATTGCAAATTTAGAAACCAGTTTTTATCTTTTCTTACGTCTCTCAAATTTGTCCACAATTGGTTCAGTGTTTGTAGGAATTCAGTTATTTTAGCAGCTAAAGCCTTAATTCTATTTATTGGTTGCTAAGTACATTTTTCTTAAAGTGAACTCTTTTGCCCTTTCATTTTCATAACAGCAGATAACTTTTTAACACCATCTTTCTTTTGTAGCAGGAAAAGCTGTGCATCTGTGGATCAAAAGCTGACAATATAGATATAGAAACGTGTTTAGTAGAAATCAAATTTTGTATGAATACCTGTAAGAACAGAACACATTTTAATTAAGTAACAGAGTCATGAAGTGTGCTCTGTAATAGGTACTAAATGACTGAAGGGATGGAATGGAACAAACCTTCTGACCTTGAGTCTTGCACAATGTGTACCAAGGGAATCACTTTGTTAATATCAAACAGCCACATCTAGAAACACATCCAAGATCTCGGACAGCCATGGCCACCTCAGTCCCCCCCTGTCCTTGGTCTGCTTCCCACCCAAGTTACACATCAAACCACAGGCCATGGCATTTACTAGGTGTCTTACATCTACCTCCCCAGAACAAACAGGCTCTCCAGAGCTGCTGATAGGTCTAACAACTGTCAACAGCTGCCTAATGGATACTCATGTCCAACTGAAGGGAGGGGGCAGTGAGAGGGGAGGCCTGTTTTAATAAGCTAATAGACCAGTAAAAAAGAACACACACAGAGGTAGTCTGGGGAGTCAGTTTTATTTTCACAGACAGGTTTTTTATGGGACCCAAGAGGGTTTTCATTTGGGGTTAGCAGAGTGTGTGGACATTTGACTCTAGAAAGAAAACAAATTGTCACAAATTGTCGAGAAATTGCAGGGTCCTCTGGTCAAGAGGTAACTCATAGGCATCAGTACTTTGGTTCATGAACAGGTCCTCCCGCTGCTTACTATTTTCTGAAAACAATTGTATTGTGTAATGTGTCTTTAATATAGTAGTTCCAGGTTGCAGCAGGTAAAAGAAAAAAGTTTTATTATCTAAATAACATTCTATTGAGTTTACTTTCTCATCACATCCATTGTCCAATGCAGTTACCTGGTTCTGTTCATAACAGAAGGATAAAGAAATGTATATTTTAGTTTATTTATTTATTTTAAATCTTGTGTTGAAAAAGAAGCCAGACAACTTAAAAACCACAGACATTTGTAAGGTACGGAATGAGTAAAACTGTATATTTGTCCTTATTTTATGCTGTTTGCTTGTTCTAGTCAGCAGCCTACACCAATACAGATTGCATTCACACTTGTGCAGTCATGTCATTAAATAAGTGCTTCTTAGGGTAAGATTAATTCTACTTCCAGTTAGTGAAACTGAATGGGTTTAATCAGACTCAGGATTTTCCCATTTCTTTCAGATTGTAGCAGTGGCTCTCTACACTCCATTAGAGGCAGCTACCACTAGGCATAATTAGGAAGCTGCCTAGGGTGCCGGACCTCAGAGACTCTAATGCTGTTGGCCAATGTGGAACCAACAGCTAACCCCTGATTATTTTACCTGCTCAGCCACTCAGGTGTCATGTCCCTGGGATATAACAGCTGAGCAGCTAAAGTAAGCATTGCCACAGGGGATCATCTGATCTACGGTACCTGCATTGTTCTGTACTTCAGGTGACTTTTACTTTCTATTATATTAGGACCACTGGGGGAGATATTGGGGAGACACTAGTAGGGTACATAAAGTTAAGATCAAATGGCAGGTGGAAGACCTTGTCACATTGCTCTGATTTTCAGAGAGGGCAGGACACATTTTCTGTCTGTTCATTATCACAAGACAATGCCATTGAAGGATCTCCACTAACCAGAATATTGTGTCATATCACTATCACATATAAACATTTTTGTTAAATGTTAAACTTTTGTTTTTGTTAAACTTTGTTGTTACCCTCTGGTTCCTTTTTCTGTTTATATTCAGGGTCCTTTTAGATTTTATCACCAGTAAACTGGGAAAAATGTAAATCTCATGTTAATATGAATGTTTTTATTTTATTTTATTATATTTACTGTTTTAGTGAGTTTCATATTTAAGAAGATCACCCAACGTCCGCAATATGCTAGTGGAAATCGGTTGATTTACTGGTAGTATATATGATCACACCAGATGTTCCACAATGGAACTCCTATCATACGGAATTCAGTTTCATAGGATAAGACTTTTGTGCCAGGGGGTGGTACCATACATCTGCATGCCTAATCTCTGCACAGGAGGCGGGGATAGGCATGCAGATGAAGGTAAGCGGGCAACAGAATGAAGATTTTACAGCAGGCATTTAAGTTTGGAGAATGCACAGAGGTCAGGATCAGGGCCATTGTCTTAATTTGTCCAGGAAATTGACACTCCATAGTGTTTATTGGACCATTGTGGAAGCATTTTGCCTTCTAAATGTAATGCTAAACGTATGGGAATGCAGTCATGACAATATTTTAAGTACATTCACATTGTCACACAAAGTATAAGCACCATTTCCAGTATTCCTAACACTGTTTTACCCTGCACTTGTGTTCGGATAAATGGGGAAAGGAAAGGTATCTGGGAATATACCGGTATATGCATTGTGTCTGGCTGTAATGTGTCCATACATAACTGCAACAACAACAGCTGCATTGGTTTGTCACTAAACATCCAGGCCCATATTCAGAGTACCGGACGTATAACATATAAGAAAAAGATATGTAGATTACGTAAAAAAATTACTACGCATGCACAGTAGAAAAAAAAACGCTAAACACCGGACGTATATGTTATACGTCCGGTACTCTGAATATGGGCCCCCATTATCTGCAAGGTGTTTTACAAAACACAGGATGTGTTCCAGTCTATATGAAGTCTGACATACAATGTCATAATGTGTGCAAAATTGCTTGATGCCATCATGCACTCATAGCACATAGTAGAGATTCCCAGCAGGCTGTGCTTTAACATGACGTTTACATGTAGAGACAGTTATGCTGCTCTGCCTGGCTAGTACTGTTAGTATGGAGTAAATGCATGGTTGATTCAGTGTTGAGCATTCATCTGTTAACATGGTTAACACACAACCATAAAGCAGGCATATGAAATCTAAGCAAACAATACCTCGTGGTCAAATAGGACTTCTGATATTATTGTATTATGGCAGTTTTAGTCAGACACTGATGCATGCTCTAATGATGACAATACAGGAGATGATGATGTCTGCAAAGAACTTCAAAAAACAATGGCTCTGATTCAGTTGAGTGCAATGTTGCTGTTAATGTGGACATCACACCCATCGTGCCCAAGAGGGTAGGGAAACATCACCCAATTCATTTGAGATTCTTACATCACCCACATTGCGTGGTAAACAGACACTGCTTAATGTGGGAGATGTTGTATTTTAGGTAATCGGGTCGATTTCTGCTCACAGATAGTAGAAAACAACTGCATTTTTCGAGTGTGCATGCTATGACATGGGTGAGCTAAAAAGTTACTTGTTTGGAAGCATTTTGACCGGTGTTTATTTTAATAGCTTTTACAGTAGTGTAAGAATGGTGCAATTGTACAGTATTATATATAAAATGGAATGTAATAGTCGCTGCAATGGCCAATTGTTGACATTGATGCAGCCAATATCTTAATGTTGGCTGTATCGGTGCAAACACCTTTTTAATGAAGATTATTTCAATCTTGGAACATGCACATTGTCAAATGTACTTATTTCGAAAGCTACCCATTCTGATTAGGGTTAGGCTGTGAAGAGGAGAGGGTTAAGGTAAGGATGTAAGATGAGGATGATCAAGGGTTAGGTTGTGGGATGAGGATGGTTAGGATTAGGAAAGTTGTTGTTAGGAGAGGGGCTAAGATTAGGTGGTAGGAAGGGTGAAATAAGCTTACCTGCCACCACGAGAGTCTTCGTAGAGACAGCAGTCTTCGAAATACAGATCAGAGGGGCGAACTACACCCATTTAAAATATAGAATTTGCCTATATTCTTCCTGTAAAAATTAGGCTATTGTGCATTTTTGCAATCTAGTCAATTTATTAATGATATGTTGCATGTAAAGAGAGGCAGAATGGAATTGCTGGTTTGTTTTGATGGTAAAAGTGATCTAAGAGTATGTTTAATAAATATTTTTGGCTGTGAAGTGAAAAGGTGAAAAGGGTTCCTATAAATCTTTAAAATTATTGCTTTAAATATGAGGCTGTGAAAATGTTTTGCTAGTTTCCCCTTGAAGGAATCTCCACTGTTAATCACTGTGTAGTAAATCAACTCTGATAATAACTAAAATTAAGCAGCCTATTTAAAACAGTAAGATAAGAAAGTTTATTTATTTACTGAAATCAAGAGCAGAATGAACAACAGAATATTTAGAGAAAGAGACCTCCTTGTCCTAGCTTGCAGTAAGGGACAACAATTAAGCGTATCCAATAAAATTGTATATGTTTACAAGAAACAACATGGTTTATATTTTGTAACCTTTCTATGGGCCTGAAGGAGTTTTTTTTCCAGACGACTCCATCATCAGTTATTCTAAACAACATATATAGCTATTTGTATTTTACAGTTTTAAACTAATGCAATGTATATTTAGGTCTCCTATTTTTATTAAAAAAAATGGGAGCAGATAGATGTTGGGTTAAAAGATGCAGCCATTCTTTAGTTGCAAGAGACAGATGGCAGTACCAGGGCCGGTGCTAGGGTGTTCAGTGCCCCCCCAGCAAATATTAAATGAGAGAGAGAGAAGAGAGAGAGAAGGAGGAGAGAGAGAAGAGAGAAGAGAGAGAGAGAGAGAAAAATCGTCCAGATGTTTGGCATGCAAAAAATACAGATCACCAGATTTACTAAAGGTCTAAATCACCTTTTGACCAGAAAACAAAATCGCATGATGTGAAAACAAAATCGCATGATGTGGGGACCTCACACATAACCTGAAAAACACATGTCAATCTATTTGACATGTGTTTTTTTGTGTGTAAAAGCCAAGCGCAGCATGCTTGAAAGCCTTAGCTATGCTGTGCTGATAGCATTGCTTAGCCTTGTAGTAATATCAGCGTCAGCATGGTAAGACTTCTAAACATGCTGCGCTGTGTGTGGTGCGTGGAAAAAAAAAAGTCTGTACATAGTTAGACATTAATATAAGTGTGTATGTTAAATAAAAAATTTCCCTGACTAATAATGCCCACTAATGTGTGAACTTACATCCGGTGGCCACTATGTCCTATACTAAATGTGTCTGAATGTATTGTGTGCTGTAAAAAAAGAATAAAAAATTTTGACACTAACCGTTTGCTGTCATCAAGAAGAAGCAGGAGCCTATCCTCGTGGCAAGTACAGAAGAGGCTGAGGAGCGGAACACACCACCGGAGATGCCACTTCTAGCAACCGGAGGAATCCAGGGGCGTAACTAGGGTAAATGAAACCAAGTTTAAACCATTTTATATATGTTTAAACCAACATACATATACTTTTTTTTATATATATATATATATATATATATATTGTCCCTCTTCATCCAATCCTCCTTTGAATGTCTTCCCCCGTGTGTCTCCAGACATTCAGTTTCCCCCATTGTATGTCTCCAAGCTTCCAATCTCCCCCCTCATTGTGTGCCTCCTTTAGTCATCCTATCTCTTTCTTTTTATGTCTTGTCCAGTCATCCAGTCTCCTATTTTGTGTGTCTCCTCCAGCCATTCAGTCTTCCTCCTTTGTGTGTCTCCTCTAGCCATCTCCATCTTTGTGTGTCTCCTTCAGTCATTCAATTATCTCCCCGTCTGCTTGCCTCCTCCAATCATCCATTCATCTCTCCCTTTGTGTATCTTATCCAGCTATCCAATTATCTCCCCCTTTGTGTGTATCCTCCAGTCATCCAAGCTTTCTCTTTGTGTGTCTCCAGACATCTTTTCTCACCCCTTTTGTGTCCCTCTAACTACAGGGGGTGCTAGAGGTGCAGCTGCTATGGGACCTATGGCAGCTGCTCCCCCTGCACTGCAAGCTATGGGGCCCGAGTCTGTAACCTTCCGCTCCTGTGTGTGTCTATAGCCATTCAATCTTTCTCCTTCTGTATCTCAAGCAGGATTGTGAAAATATAGTGGCCCTGGAAAATTTTTGGGAAGAGGCCTCCTGTGGCCAGGACCAAATAAACTCTAGTAGGAGCTAACCAGAAAGTAGGCAGGGCAATCACAGTTATATGAGTCCCTTAGTCCCTGCCCTAAAGTATAAATTGTTAAACATCCAAAGGGCAACACCCCGAGTATTTGTAGGTAAACTATTAAGTAGGTCTTGTATTGGAGGTGTCGAGAGTGTGGTATACTAGTGAGTGTATAGCATATATGTGAGACCAACTTTCCAGGAGCATTGTATGAGTTTATCCTTCTACTGTTTTGTCTTTTCATCTACAAATTGAGTGTTTCTATATAGTATAGGACTGTCGATGTTTTTTATGGTATTATGATTTAATTTAATAAAGATATATTATCATATTGTAATAAGTGGGGAAACTTTAGTTTATTTAATTTGTGAACTGCATTTTACTTTTATTGTCTAATATAGTGCTTACTAGTTTTTTCTATAATATATTTCTCTCACACACACAGTACACCCCACATACATAAACACACACAGTGCTATCCATACACACACACACACACACACACACACAGTGCATTCCATACACACACACAAACACACACACAGTGCACTCCACATACACATACAGACAGTGCACCCCATATACATAAACACACACAGAGCGCACTCCATATACACATACACACACAGTGCACCATACACACATACACACACACACAGTGCACAGTCTCCCACAAATGCACAAAATTGCATGAATTATATACATAAATTAAACTACGAACCTACCTTATAGTGGATTTTGATGGACTCATTTCCTTCTCCTGTCGCATCTGGTCTGCAATCCTGGGACAGCACAATTCCCCTGCATTATGCAATACAAAAGAGAAGCACAGACCATGACTGACAACTATACATAACTACTCTCACAAATACACATAACTATTGTCACATACACAAATACACATAACGATCTATCCTAAAAATTCATTCATATTCTCTTGATTCTCCTATCCCTGTATCCCTTCTCTATCCCAGCGCCCTCTGTCTGCACTCCCTCTAATCTCCCCCATCCCCATCTGTCTCTTTAATTGTCACTGATTGACATTTCTGATCTGCCTATGAACAGCATAGTATAGCTGCTCATAGGTGGATCATAGACGTCAATCAGTGACAATCCTGCTAATGCACGCCACAACCCCTGCAGTATAGTGACGGCTGCTGCTACTATTTCCAAATTAATAAAATTAATTAATATTTACAAATTAATAAAATAAACAAAAAGGATAAATTTAATAAAATGAAAAAAAATCAGCAACAGTGCAAACCCGTGATGGGCATTCCCCCTTCCCCAGCGACTCTGCATATATACACACACACTGCACTTCAGATAAATACACATAGTGCATCCCATATACATACACACAGTCCACTCCAAACACACACATACACACACAAAACACAGTGCATCCCATATACATACACACAGTGCACTCCAAACACACACACACACATACACACACAAACACGCAGTACACTCCATACACACACACAGTATACTCCAAACATACACACAAACAGCACACTCCATCTACACACATACACACAGTGCAGTCCAAACCCACAATGTACTACATACACACACACACACATAAAACACTCCATACACACAAAACACTCCATAGACACACACACACACACACTCCATAACACTCCATACACACACATACACAGTACATTCCATACATACACATACACACACAGTGCAACCCAAATATATACACACACAAAGCACTGCATAAACACATACACTCACATGCACAGTACACTCCATACATACACATACAAACGCATAGTGCAACCCAGATATACACACACACACACACACACACACACACCTGAACCTGTTCACAGATCCTGCAGACAGGAAAGGAGGCTGCCTCTACCCCACTCAGCAACAGGCAGCCTTGCAATTGGCTGCCTGTTGCTCTGCAGCAACGGCTGGGAGCGCCCCCTTTCAACTTTTAGACGATCTCTCCTTACCTCTTTCCTGGCTGCAGCCTGCAGGTACCCATTGTTCTTTAGCTGCTCTGTCTCCCTCATTAGCACAATCCTGTACTGCAGAGGCCTCTCAGGGGAAGTATTACTGAGAGACCTCTGCAGTACAGGACCTGCACAGCCAATGACTGGGACGCAGCAGCTATGACATGTGCTGTCCTGATGAGGTGGCCTCTAGTGACTGAGTCTGATAATTACAGGAGGAATCAGAAAGTGGCGCCCACCCCTCTCCTCTCTGCTCCTCTGAGCAGCGCTTTTATTAAAGAGTTACAGCGGGTGCTATTGATTGAGTTTAGTAGGACTCATGCCCTAAGGCTCCGATAGTGCCCACATCACCTGGGTGCCATCGGAACCTGGAACACGAGCCCTACAAAACCCACATTAGTTACGCCTCTGGGACAGTCTACAAGCAACTGGAGAAGATTCAACTCATCAAGCAACTCTTCCCAAGAATAATGACAGCAAACGGTTAGGGTCAAAATTTTTTATTCTTTTTCTACACCACACAATACATTCAGATACATTTAGCCCCCTTTCAACTTTAAGATGATCTCTCCTTAAATCTCTCCTGGCTGCAGCCTGCAGGTACCCATTGTTCTTTAGCTGCCCAATCCTGTACTGCGGAGGCCTCTCAGGGGAATTATTACTGCGAGACCTCTGCAGTACAGGACCTGCACAGCCAATGACCGGGACGCAGCAGCTCTAACATGTGCTGTCCTGATGAGGCGGCCTCTAGTGACTGAGTTTGATAATTACAGGAGGAATCAGAAAGTGGCGCCCGCCCCCTCTCCTCTCTGCTCCTCTGAGCAGCACTTTTATTAAAGAGTTACAGCGGGTGCTATTGACTATTGTGAGTTTAGTAGGACTCATGCCCTAAGGCTCCGATAGTGCCCACATCACCTGGGCGCCATCGGAACCTGGAACACGAGCCCTACAAAACCCACGTTAGTTATGCCTCTGGGACAGTCTACAAGCACTGGAGAAGATTCAACTCATCAAGCAACTCTTCCCAAGAATAATGACAGCAAACGGTTAGTGTCAAAATTTTTTATTCTTTTTCTACACCACACAATACATTCAGACACATTTAGTATAGGACACGGTGGCCACCCGAGGTAAGTGCATTTTTAGGCAGTTTAAATGTTTATTTAACACACACACACACATATATTAATGTACTAATGCCTGTTTTGTGCACACTGGTTTTTGTTTTTTACAAACACCACACACAGCGCAGCATGTTTATAAGACTTACCATGCTGACGCTGATATTACAACAAGGCTAAGCAATGCTGAGCCTTGTAGTTCTATCAGCATAAGCATGGCTAAGACTTTCAAGCATGCTTCGTTTTTTGTTTTTCACACAGCAACAGCGATTTTTTAAAAGGCAAATCCCGTTGATAAGCACCGCGATTTACCCCTTGCTAAAGCGACGCTTCTCTCGGGAGATTAAAAATCGTCTAAGAAAAGCACCCCTTAGTGGTTACACTGAAGCATCTGGGACATTCTATGCTGTTAAAGTGATTTGAGCTCCACCGAAAGACAGGCCTTGTATATAATTATGTGAACTATACAGTGTGTGAGTGTGAACATATAGGACCGGATTCACCACAAAGATTTTTTTTACTTACATGCCTAGTTTTACTATCAGAGTTACTACGCATGCGTAATAACTATTTTATGCTATCTACGTAGCGTTTCATTACGTAGATTGCGTACAAATGCGGGACCGGATCCAGATTTAATATCGTCAGGTGATTTACGCACGCATGCGCCCTCCAGATGTTACGCTAGGATTACTATAGTAATCCTAGCGTTTAAAGAATCGGACGGAACTTTGCTAAAGCGGGCGGGGGGAAGCATGTAAAGTGTACAGTGTGGGAGGGGGCTCCCACACTGT
>WWET01000348.1:388868-406776 GCA_011038615.1 Limnodynastes dumerilii
ATATGGTTTGTGCTATAGTTGGCCCATCTATAGACAAATGTTCACATTAGTCTCCCCTTATATTGCTACCAAAATTTTGTTATTGTCACTAACAGTAAATTATATTTCTGACAGTATAGCATTCAATTGCACATAACTTTACCTTTACCTCACTGATATGGTAGCTGGCCCCTAGAAATTCAGTCTGTACCTACTTTAACTGAGAATACACATCTCACCAGTTATGTGCAGAGTGCTTGTGTTCTTGAATATATTCATATATTAAGGAGTAGTAAAAGGGCAGGGCTGAGGCACGAAGGACCTCATCCATAGCTGCACATGTGCCTTTTTTTTTTTTAGATGGATGCGCAGCAGAATTTTGCACTGTGGCAGCTCAGAACAGATTCAGAAGGGGAGCGAGCCCAGAAAGTCAGATGCAGCACTCCCCTTGCACTTATTTCCGCATTTGTGTGCCGTGTCTTCGTGGAAGGGGTGTTCTACTAAATAAAATGAAAAAAGGGGCTTTTCAGTCATTTTAATAGGTGTGATTGCTGTGTAAGGGGTGAGGGTCCGCGCTAAGAATGGCCCTATATCGATAGGGCCTTTCTCTCCCAGCCAGTTTCAAACTGACTGGGGTATCGATTGCCTATGCCTCGATGAGGCATAGCAATCGATACCCAGAGCACCGAACATGGTGCACAGAAAGGTAAGGCTAAAAACTACCCCAGCCCTTCCCCTAATTCTAACCCTAACCCTCCCCTTCCATTACCCTAACCCTCCCTTCCCCACAGCCTGACCCTAATTCCTAATACTCCCTTCTCTATAGCCTAACTCTAAGACCCCCCCTTTCCGCAGCCTGACCCTAACCCTCACCTCTCCAGAGCTGTCAGTGGCACGTCCTGCGGGTCAGCGGCGGGTCCTGTGAAAATGAATGGATGAGTATGCCGATCGTCACACTCACCCATTCATAAAAAGTATAAGGTATCTGCACGTCATGAAATTCTTACACATGGCTGAATGGATGTAATTACATTCCTGCAGGTAAAAAAAGTTAGTTTGTTAGTTGTTAGTTTTTTCTTATGCCATGATAGCAATGGAATGCCACCACTATGCTCAGACATTGCTGCAATGTTATGCATTTGCAGCTAGCACATGCCAGTAACAGCAAAGACCTCCCAGCTGCCTGGCAACCACTCGGACTCAGGCAGCCAATTACAGAATGAAAAGACAAGGAAAAGAGACATGGGGCCAGATTTTCTAAGCTGCGAGTTTGGAAAAGTGGAGATGTTGCCCATAGCAACCAATCAGATTTTAGCTAACATTCTCTAGTATTTAAAAAGAAAGTGAAAGGTAGACTCTGATTGGTTGTTATACGCAACATCTTTACTTTTCCAAACCTGCAGCTTAGTAAATCTGGCCCCATGGTAAAATGCAGGGAAGGAGATATGATATGGATGGGGAGCAGGGAAGGAGATGTGTAATAGAGGGAGAAAGAGAGAAAGATGTACAACATAGGAAGGACAGGGAGGTGGATGTATAATTCAGGGGGGTGAAAATGAATAGAGGTGAACATATGTGTGATGCAGATATGTGTAAAACAGATTTTCACAGAAGCCTTTAGGAACCATAACACAGGCAGCCACTGTGGAACATACAAGCCATGGCTCAGCTAATCTTCTGCAGAAACACTTACTTTATATACATAAAAATATTACATTAAAAGCTGGTCTAAGTCCCCAGCTCTGCATCCAGCTGAGGTCCAATTACTCGCTTTCACAAGAGTTCATTCCCCACCATTTACGATTACGATGCAAGCAGATAACAACCACAAATTCAAGTGATCGTGTGTGTGTAAACACGGAGCTGGATTATCAGGATCAAGGCTTCCGTGTTGGAAGCCTTTCCAACCACAGGGTGGGGCGAGCCTCCATGCATACATGCTGGGAAGGGGGATATATTTAAATAGTACAGTAAGGCTTTGGTGACCATACCGGTCCTCATTTATGCACAGGCCCTATTTTCCATGGAGCTGGTACGTAAATGTTAAGGTAGGGTCTTGCCATCATAAGTCCCATACATGCAAGAGGAGTGGTCTCTCCTTGCACGCATGAGACTTAGACTTAGGGTCAAGCAGTGTACCACTATCAGACTTCCAATGCAGCCAGAGCCCCAACCACAGCGGCAGCAGACTTCTGGATTGGACCAGTGTGTTTACAGAGTAGCACTTGGATGACCTTCTCCTAGTGCCGGATTAAGGGGCGGGGGCACAGGGGGCATGTGCCCCGGGCCCCCCTCCTGTCTGGTGGGCCCCGGTTCCTTGTGCCTGTAAGCCCCACCCCTGCTGCAAAGAGCTGGCTGTGCTATGCACAGCCGTCCACAAGATGCCAGCGTGACCTAAGGTCACGTTGGTGTTATCATTCTGCAGAGCGCACTGCGGAGGCGAGAGCTGGAGGAAAGATGGAAAAGGTAAGATGGAGCTCTTTAAGAAGGTGGTTGGGGAATGGGGGGTGGACACATCAAGAGGGGCAGTAATGTTAGCTGGACACATAAGGAGAGGCAATAAGACTGGCTGGACACAAAGAGGGCAAACATACTGCTTGGAAACAGGAGGAAGGGGCAATAAGGCTGGTTGGATACACAGAAGTAGGGTGTATAAAGCTGACTGGACACAAAGAGGGGGCAATAAGGCTGGCTGACACAAGGTGGGGCAATAAGGCTGATTGGACTCACAAAATGAGGGGTAATAAGGCTGGTTGGATGCACAGAAGGAGGGATAATAAGGCTTGTTGGATACACAGAAGGAGGGGTAATAAGGCAGGTTGGATACACAGAAGGAGGGGCAATAAGGCTGACTGAAAAGAATAAAAAAGGGTCAAAAGGCTTACTGGACATAGAAGGAGGAGGCAATAAGGCTGATTGGACACACAGAAGGAGGGGAGATAAGGCTGATTAAAAAGAGGGCAGGAAAAAATGACTGTAGACACATAAGGAGGGGGATTGGATGGCTGTAGAGACACTCATGGAGGGGAGATTAGATGGCTGTAGAGGGACACACACACACACACACATGGAGAAGGAGATTGGATGGCTGTAGAGAAACACACAGAAGGAGGCGGTAGAAAGGCTGGAGGTATATGTAATATGTGTAGATGTCTATGCTTTATTAGTTAATTCCTTGTATAGTTTTACTTTCAAAAATGAGCTTTAATCAAATGTAGTCCAGTAAAAAAAAAATTTTTGAATTCTATTTATTACATGGGTACATTGGGCCTGATCCAGACCTACGATGTTGCGCTGAGCCAGGCCCTAGGCGGGTATCTAGGTTGCCTTGTGGGTAATCCGGCCCTGGCACCTACCTAAAATCCATATTTGCCAGCACCTTCACTGCAATCACTTACAAAAGCTGTTAGATTAATGTTCCTCTTTATGGACTAGGGCCCAGATTCACGGCTGTGGGTCTCTGGTACGAACGGCCGATTTTCGAAGACATAGCAATCGATCCACGGAGCATCGAAAGCTCCGTGGTGCGAAAAGTTGTAAAACAAATAGTCCTCCACTACTTTCCTTAATTCTAACCCTAACCCTCCTCTCTCACTACCCTAATCCTAACCCTCTCTTCTGAACGGCATACTCACCCATTCATTAAAAAAATATAGAAACTCTGCTTTATTCGAAATAGGGATATCCGAAAAGGAACTTTTGGATGTCCCAATTTCGGAAAACAGAGTTTCTTAGTGGGGATTGACAACGCGGATTCACAACCCTGGACGTATTGCACATACGTCTACGGGGACTCTTGGGTTAGGGTTAGACTATCTGGAAAGGAGGAAGGGGTTATAGGGTTAGGGCCATGGAAGGGAAGAGTTAGGGTTAGCATCAAGCTTTGGGGAAGGGAGTATTAGGGTCAGGCTGCTGGGATGGGACACTTAGGGACAGGTTAGGGTAATGGAAGGGGAGGGTTAGGGTAAGGATTAAGGAAAGGGTTGGGGTTAGTTTTCATACTTACCATTTGCAGCACCATATTCAGCACTCCGGGGATTGATTGCTTTGCCTCTTCGAGGCAGAAGCATACTATTTTCAAGCTAGTTTGGAACTGACTGGGAAAGAATGGCCCTTTCGCAATAGGGCCGTTCTCTGTGGAAACTTACACCCCATATACACTCACACACACACAATTTTTGACCAATCACAGATATGGTTTTGCTGATCTAAAAGGCATAAAAATGTTAGCATGTTTAGCTTATAGAAGAGGAGGGAAAAGGGGATGATGTTCTAGCATATCAAGAGGTGTAACAAGCTAAGTGCTGTTTATTATGAACTTGCCAGCCGCTTACAGAAGGAAGGATGGGGGCTGCAACTGGTTTAGTATTAAGTCATGCACAGAAGTGGTTGGTGGCAGACAACCACACTGTGGCAGACCTGGGTAGGGTTATGTGGCGTGAATTCCCCCTCCATCCAGACATCTGCCGGCCCTCTTGCTGTGGGGCCCAGCTGTGTCTATTTCTGCCTCTGACTGAAAGGTTTGTGTTCATCTTTAGAAGTGCAAACTGAATATAAAGTTGCATTCATTATTCAGCGGACAGAATTAGGGAATTATTTATTATAAGCAGCATTATGGCAAATTGCAAGCTTTGTAAAAATACAGCACTTTTTAGGTTTCCTTATTTTTAAATTAAAACTAATAATACATATGCCCTCTATCTTTTTAATTGTGCCCTGGGTTAAGGAACAAAAAATTAGAACATGTATAGAATGCGTTAATTTGTGCTCTTTCAAATCATTGCATCTTGCTGTACTGCAGTAGACCTAAGAAATTTACTTAAAGTCTCTACTGGAAAGAATCTTGTATTAGGGTTTTATTAGCCTGGAAAGACAGCTAAACCATACGTGCAGGAGATAAAATCAGGAAAGGCAGACATCTAGTCCTCATATCTAAAGCTTCCAGTTAGGGGCCAGTCCCTCTGTCTCCTACTCTCCTTCGCTTCTCTTTATGAGCTGATCAATGCTCCAGGCATGGAAGAAAGTGAACTGGAGAGGGGGAGAGGGAGCACAGACACCAGGATGTCAGGCATTAGAAGCTGCTAATCTGTGGTCAAGCAGGCAGTCACTAGAATGGTAACAATATGATAAGATCAATAACAGAAGCTTAATATTTCAAAACTGCTATTAACCAATTTTATTCCGGAAAGGAACTGTAAACTCAAAATACCAAGTCTTTCTCTTGTCTATCTAGTAACTGGAAATAAGAAGTCACTGCTGGCAATAAAACATTTAAATTAAGTACCAGTATTACAGTAATCAGGCAAGTCACACACAGATTTCTGTAGCATATTTGCATCACTTCATATATGTGACCTTTGTTTCTTTGAAAATATGTAGCAAACAGAGCTCTATATTATGTAACAATTCTTTGGTTCAGAGAGAAAAAAATAAAAAGGTTTACTTCAAATATATATGATGGAATCATGTTATTGATGCACAATACTATGACTATTATGTTTTAAAAAGTATTTCATAGCACATATTGGGGTAGATCCAGAACTACGTTTGCCATACGTTTACTCGTGTAGCGTATTTACGCGTGCATACCTTCTATACACTTCCCTTGTCACACCACTTGAATGTACATATTTTGTCAAGATACGCTTTCCAAACCCTACCTTAACTTACCCCCGCCTACTTAACGTATTTCAGACGTATTTTGGACTAACGAAAAAATTGGCACGCCCACACGTAAGGATTTACGTGACACATACGTGAATGGCCCATACGTTCACAATTACGCTACGTTACTGAGCGTATTTTCTATGGTGCGCATGCGCAGTACTTACCAAAAGGTGATTTTACGTCTCCGCCACGCGTAAATTCGCTCACAAGCCTTGTTCTGGATCTGGCCCATTGTTGGTACCTAAATCTCAGCTATGTTTTAGGTTGGACATTTTAGCTCACTGGCCAGCACTGCAGAAACAGCAGTGTCACATTGCCCCTCATCAGGTGTGCCTATTGATGTGGCATTCTGGATTGTGTAGGGTGTCTGAAGGGGAACAGCTTCTAGGAACACTAATACACTTGGTACAGTGCTATTTAATATCTTTATTGGTGATATAAACTAGAAAAAAACTATTTCCGGCGCAATTTCCACCCAGTATTAACCACTCTTAAAAAATCATATAATAAGTAATATAAAAAAATATATCTAAATATATATAAAGTTCACTTTAAGTACGATCTTGTAGCGTATTTACGCGATCGTAAGTACTATGCACTCCCCCGGGCACTCCCCTCGGTTGCACGTAATTTACTTGATTTACGAGTACCAAACCCTACCTTAACATTTCCTTGTGTGACCTAATGACCTTTAATGCCTATCGTGAATCTTTAGAATAGATCAGTTTCTCAGAGTGTGCAATAAGGGACTTTCTATTGATATTTTTTATTAAATGTTTTACAGTGTTTATTTCAATAAATTGTATTGGTAAACATTATATTGAAATAGGTGCCATTCCATTTATTATCAAAAACCAACATATAATAGAAGTATAAGGGCTGTATTCTTCTCTTTTATATCTCTTTGCAGATGACACAAGTATATGTAACAGGATAGAAACACCAGGAGATATTAACAAAATGAGTGATCATTTACAATAAGTTAACTAGAGGCAGTGGCAAATGCAGGATTTTGAAAGGGGTTTTATCAATGCGTGTAATACATGTGTGGTGGGTTAGGGGTCTGGACATGGCACATATATGTCAATCCTAGACCCCTGATAGATCCCACATATTTTATAGTGTGTGCCATTCCCAGACCCACAATATACCCCACATAAAACTAAAATTACCCCTAGCACGTGTGTGTTTATGTTAGGGAATTGGACATGCAGCAGAGGCTGATGTGAAGGACTGTTTAAAACTGTAAAGATCTACGTAATATAATGGAACTACAAAAAAACATGTTTAAATGTAAAATAACAATACTGATAATATGCTAGTACTATCTGACTGCCGAGACATCTAAGACATCCATTAACATTCTCTGTGAAAGCAGGAAGTTAATAAGGCAGAATTTAAAAATAATAAGAATTCTACCCTAATTTCAATGTTTCACCATTGGTTCTAAAAGATCTTGTTTTTGATATTTTTGTAGTTGATTTATAATTTACTTCCTTCACACATTAAAATAGTAGTTTTATTATGAAGGTACAGATCTAATAGCAATAGCACTATACAATGCATTAGTAGCTCATGGTGACATTTTATAAGAAGAGAACATTACACAATGGACCAGAGCTTGTGTATATCACATATCGCGACAGACGCCGCACTTACCCGCTCTGCAGTCCAGCGGCGGCTGTCTCCTCCCAGTGTTTCCGTGTGTCTGGAAGCCAGAGACTGTCACCAGAGCAGTGACAGTCTCCATACTCACCAGCAGCAGTCAGCAGCGGCGTCCTGGTGGAAGTCCTGGTGCCAAACCTCTGCGGTGCTCCGGTCCATGGGCGCCGCCATCTTGGTTTAATCAGGTGACGCTGCTCCTCCAATGCCTTGCTTCCTCTTCAGTCCTCCAGCCTATCGGTGAGCAGCACGCCCTATATAAATCCTGCAAGTCCTTCACTCCTTGCCAGAAACACTTTGTCTCTAAGGTGCCTGGTCCTGTTGCACCCAGCTCTGAGTCCTGATCCAGCCTTGCCTTGCCTGAGTCCTGATCCAGTCCTGCCTTGCCTTGCCTGAGTCCTGATCCAGCCTTGCCTTTCCTGAGTCCTGATCCAGTCCTGCCTTGCCTTGCCTGTATCCTGATCCTGCCTAAGCCTCGTACCAGTCCTTGTCCAGCAATCCAGTCCTGGTCCAGCAATCCAGTCCTGGTCCTGTAATCCAGTAATGGTCCAGCAATCCAGTCCTGGTCCAGAAATGCAGTCCTGCTCCAAGCAATCCAGTCCTGGTCCAGCAATCCAGTCCTGCTCCAAGCAATTCAGTCCTGGTCCAGTCATCCAGTCAATCCAGTCCTGGTCCTGTCATCCAGTCCTGGTCCTGTCCATCCAGTCCTTGTCCAATCTCCAGTGATATCCAGCTCAAGTTCCAAGTTTACAGCATCTATAACCTGGAACCATCTTGCTCCCTCAATCTACGAGTCTACAGCATAAATACCTGGAACCATCTTGTTTATCTCAACTCTCACCATCTTCAATTCTACAGTACCTGCAGTCCGGATTTATCTTGTTTATCACCATCTTCAATTCTACAGTACCTGCAGCCCGGATTCATCTTGTTCATCACCACCTTCAATTCTACAATACCCACAACCCTGATTTATCTTGCTCATCTCAACCTCCAAACTCTACAGCTTCTTTAACCCAGATTCTCCTAGTTCTTCTATCCACCATTCTACAGTTGCTACTGCCTGGACTTTACCACTACACCTATCCAGTCGTAGTCTCCTGCTTCTACCAACTTACACCTGCCAGTGTGTACCCCTATTCACGGACTTTGTTCTTTCTCATTGCACCTCCAGTTCCCTTGGTTCCCTTGCACTCCCTGATGCAGAGACTATTCACTATTGTGTTAATTTGTTTTCTGTATGCACCCGTCCTTCATTAAACCGGCTCACTTTCAATTTCAACCATCTCAGTTGCTTTCATCTCTGACACCCGGGACAGATTCCAAACAACCCTTGAACGTGACAATGTATGTGCATCCTCTGTCAGTCTGACCAACATTGCTGCAAAGCCATGCCTCTTTTAGTGGCATCTGTGAAGCCATGCCTCTTTTCACACTTTACATTTTTTTGGGATTTTTTTCAAATAGTTTTAAATGTTCAGTGTGTGTGTGTGTAGTGGGAAGGGGTTCTGGAAAACCCCCAAGGTGTGCCACTGGGAGGAATGGTCGTGTGTGGCAACTGCCAAAAAAGCTATATCATGCACTTGGGGCACAAAAAAACAAAAAACCTAAATACATAATTAATGGCATTACATTAGAAAATACTGAGGAGGAAAAGGATCTAGAAGTTACAATTTCATGTGACTTTAAAGGTAGCCAAGCAATGTAACAAAGCAATGAGAAAGGTTGTATAGGGAGAGGATTTAGTAGCAGAAGGGGAAAAGTAAAAATGCCCCTTTATGACCTCACCTAGAATACTGGGATCAGTTCTGGAGGCCATATCCAGGCCAGAAGTACATTAAAGACTGGGCAAATGTGGAGTACTTACGTGGATGCGGCGAGCAGTGACAGTCTGAGGTAGATGTTCTCCTTCTTTGTGGTACCCTGGCAGGTCTGAAAGAATCCACTGGAGATTATTGAGGAAGCGGAATGTCACTGTGGTGTGATGCAGGACCAGAAAGGGGATCTGGCGGTGAGCCGCATCACTGGCCCCGTCCCCAGCTGACTCTTTAAGAGTGGCTGGGGCCAGAGCACACGGCAGTCGGCGAGAATTGAGCGTCGCGGCAGGAGAAGAAGAGTCAGGGTGGCGCTGGAGGCCAGAAGCGGCCCGGAAGAAGAGGATCCCCGGCGAGCAACCAGTCCAGGATCCCCGTAGCTGCAGAGAGAAGACCCGCAGATGGAAGATCCTGAGAAGTCAGGCCTACCACCCAGGGGTTCGCAAAAGGGTACAGGTAGTAGGCAGTGAAGGAGGTTCCTCCCACCCCCGGGTAGGGTCCACAGTCCTTTTCAGTGACTGAGCCCCCCTATCAGGGTCCTAACCTTCCCCCCTTCACATCATCTTCTCAGGTATGTTGCCTCCAATCTACAAACCCCCTTGGGCAATAAGAACACGCCCCTACTCTACCAACCCCCACTTGGGCAACAAGCACACACTCTCACTCTACCAACCCCTGTCTTGGATGACAATGAGTATTGTCCCACCAGGGTGTATAAATATACATTAACCCTTAGACCACCAGGGTGTTTAAAGGAAGTACAGCTCTGCGTTGGGCATCTAGTCCGTAAAGTAAGATTCTAACAGATCCACTGGATGACGTGCATGGTGACGAAGTAAACTGTTTAAGGTATTCCGGACACCTACAGAGGAGAAAGCGTTTCACTGAGTTGCCAAATGGCACAGGATGAATGCATCATATTGTTAGGTGACACGCCTTGGAAGGTAAGTACTCAGCTTCTTTCTACATTTAGGTTGTATAGGACATTAGGCCTGGTCCAACAGTTAAGTTTTGTTAGTGGTTAGCATTGTTGTTTTCCCCACTGGGAGTTCTATTTAGTTAAGTAGTGGAGGTGTTATACCCCATGTAGGATAAGGTTATTAGGCCAGGTGGCCTGTGCTTCCCTTATAGGAGTTGAGTCGGGAGAAGGCAAACCCCATCACCCATGTTGAGTATTACACTAAGTATAGAAACAGTTTGGCCCCCAACGCAGGTGGGTAAGGTAGGCCCCAGGTGCAAGTGGTCTGGTGCGGTCTATGCTCAGCCCCCACCCTAGGTCAGAGTAATTATGAGTAATCCTCCAACCAGGGAGTGAATTCACACACTTCCTTCCAGTGAGGCGCTCGAACATTCCCTACTAAATTGATGAACACTAACATTAGGAGGATCCATATAAGTGCAATAATTCCCTGTCCTATAATTCCTGTCAGGTGGACCCTTATTAATTTTTCTTTCCGTTTCAGGTGGGAAGACATCCGACCACTCCACCTTCCAGGAGGTTGTTACCAGTCACACATCACCCTTCTGGAGCTACAGGATCAGGTAGGAACCACTGGGGTGAGAGGGTGTGTCCTGTTCTGCTTATATTCCAGGGTGCCTTGGTACCCATTCAAGAAAAGCAACTAAAATGGTCCATGGCATGTGTCACACAACATTCCAAGAAACATTAGAGGAACTAAATATGTATAGCTTGTGTCACGCTCAGCGGCAGACGCCACCGTACTTACCATATGAGAGGCTGTCTGTCGGCTGCTCTTTCCAGCCATCCCTACTCACCAGTCTTTCGGAGGTGCCACTTTCAGTAGTGGCAGCCTCCTGTCAGCCCCCGATCCTCCAATTGTTCCACGTGGTCCCCTCTGTGTGCTGGCACCAGGCATCAGTGTCCTCTGGTGCATGGGCGCTGCCACCTTGGATTAGGACAAATGAGCTGCGGCAGCCAATAGGATTCATGCCAGGGGTAGCACATGATCTGGCTATCCAATCCAGGACCAGGGCGGGCTATCTTGCATCCTGTTACTAGTATTACCTGCACTACTGCTTCCAGCATTACCTCCACTACTGCTTCCAGCATTACCTGCACTACTGCTACCGGTATTACCTGCACTGCAGCTACCAGCATTGCCTCCACTACTGCTTCCAGCATTACCTGCACTACTGCTACCAGCATAACCTGCACTACTGCTACCGGCATTACCTGCACTGCAGCTACCAGCATTACCTGCACTACTGCTTCCAGCATTACCTGCACTGCTGCTACCAGCATAACCTACACTACTGCTACCAGCATTACCTGCACCTCTGTTTCCAGCCTGCCTGCTCTCCAGCAGTCCGCTGTCGAGTTCAGTCTCTGGAGCAATCCAGTCCAGTCCAGCAGTTCGCTGTCCAGTCCAGTCTCTGGAGCAATCCCGTCCAGTCTCTGGAGCAATCCCGTCCAGTCTCTGGAGCAATCTAGTCCAGTCCAGCAGTCCACTGTCCAGTCCAGTCCAGCAATCCGCTGTTCAGTCCAGCATTCCAGTTTAGTCAAGCAGTCTGCTGCATCGTCTGTAGTTCCACCTGTATCTAATGCGCAAGCATTATCTCCGGCCTCCTAGCTTCTGCTACAACACCCGCTGTCCTATACGCCCCTTGGAACCCGTAACTGATTCTGATCCAACCTAGTTTGGAGCAGAGAAGGGAGAGTGCCATGGGATATGATAGCAGCTTTCAAATATATCAAGGGGTGTAACCAACTAAAAGAGGGGGCACTTTTCAAAGGAAGAGGTATAATAGAACACGAGGGCATGAATATAAACTGGAGGGTGGTAGATTCAGAGGAAATGTGCAGAAAAGTTACTGAACGGGTGATAGATAAGTGGAATAGCCTCCCATCTGAGGTGGTTGAGGCTAACATAGTAGAACAGTTAAAATATGCTTGGGATAAATATAAGGATATCCTAAGGCCCACTACTATCTGTAGTGCAGCAAAGTAAAATGTAAATAACATGCAAAGTTTTAAATAAATACCTTTATTAAAATAAAATATCACATACACCCATCATTTTCTTTTGTCAGTTGAGTCTATTATTCAAATTTTATTTACTATCGTGTACCAGCTATTTTCTTGGAACCATTTCAGCATATGATTCTAAAAATCGCAAATACTGATTGTGTAGTGTGTATGCAGGATATCTTTACATTCTGTTGAAACTCCTTGCAAAGTAAATATTGATTGGTTTGTCTGTCTTCCTTAAATCTGTCAAGTATGTATACAACTTTACGTCTCACAAATTGCAAGAACAGTTAAGCTGGGTATATACAATCATATGAAATCATATGTAAGATGCGATGGCTTTTACAATTTCACTAATGATTGCAAGTCAAGATAAGAATGCAATTTCACATAATATACCAATATTCACACATTATACCAATGTACCAGCAGATCTGAGATCATCATCTCTCCCAACCATCTGCTGAAACAATTGTGACGCCATATGCACTGGGCATATATCTGCCTTTGCTGTACAGAAGACTTTAAGAAAAGTCAGACAGATGGTCATACGTTTATTCTCAAACCACATTTGGCTGGCATTGAACCATCGTTGATTGTGAATTTTATAACTCATTCATTAAACCAAATGATCCAATGCAACTTTTTTATCACTAAAAATCAAGATCGGGCGATTGTACATACTCCTGCAATATTGTTCCAAAATAGACTGAAATCATATAATCAGTTCGCTAATTGCATATGTGTGTGCCCAGCTTTACTGTTGGGGTCAGAAGTGAGATGTAGGCCCTGATCCAGAGTTTTAGCGGCTGCGCAAGGAGGATCCGCTAAAACGTACTATCTTTCTTTAGAAACACGCACCTCTGAATTGGACACAGAAAAGCCAGCCTTGGAAAGAAAAAAAAGCAGTCGGAGCTTTAATTGCTCTGACCGCAGTGTTTGTTTTTTTTTCAACATTAATAAAATTAACACCGCAGTCAAATAAATAAATAATTGGAGAACCACAAGTACCAACATGCCACACTGAAATATTGTTCTTACAATATTTCAGACACTGTCCAAAGGGTATGAATATACCCCAATGACAGTGACCCTGTCATTAGCGTCGGGAAGTCCTGCTTGCAGGACATGGTTTGCGTCATCTCTTATGGGTTTTTTATTTTCCAAGACACCCCCCAGGAATAAAAGCTTACAAGACTGGACCACAGCAGAGCAGGTAAGTATGTTTTCAAATAATTTTTAATGTATTTTTGTGTATTTTTTGTACATTTGGACATATTGGACGTTAGAGTTAGCTGACATTTATGACGGGGACAGGTGATATATTCATTATTGTGGTATGTACTGTTTTATTTATTTTGCGGGGTACAGTTGTAAATATGCATTATTGTGGGATGCACTGGTTACTGCTTATTGTGGGGTACAGTAGATATTTTCATTATGCTGGGGGCAATTTTTACAGTGGGACGTGGCTGGCAGGGCATGCTGGTGGTAGTAGTTCTACTAGCGCAAGCATGCCTTGTTATTCATGGGCATGCTTGCGCTGGTAGTTCTGGCAGCATGTCCTGTCGTCCTGTACTTTATTTATTTATTTTTTTAACATATGTTGCAGCGGCGGTGTAGGCGGGGTAGTTTTTTTTTTTTTACAATTGTTAAAGAAAAACAAAACCTATGGTCGGAGCAATTACGGCTCCGACTGTTTTTTTACACTACTCTGAAGTAGCACCCTACGTGCTATTCAGAGTGGACTATAGGATGCACAAAAGCACATCCTTGAACAGCCCGTAGTCAAATTAGCATGTTCGATCACACATGCATGTAACTCTGAATCCGGTCCTAGGACAGCAGAGTCAAGAGAATCAACAAACAAAGAAAGATTAGCTCTTGTTAATTAACTCTTGTTAATTTTAATCTGCTACTATGATTTATAGATAACATTATTTCTATAACAATTTAAAGAGTTAGATATCATTGATGCAGGAAAATCATGTATACATGCCATAAATAAGTTTTTTAAAGCTACTGATCAATATTAAATTGTGCTGCAAATGTATGTGGCAGAATTGCAATGATCTCAATATTTGGGAGCAATGCTAACGGAATCACTAAATATAAATGTGCTCTTATTTAAAAATGTATTATGGTAATGGGCTGTCTCTGATTATTTGTATGGTAATTGTAAAATACAACATATTGGTATACATTGTTAAAGAGACATTCGTAATGTCAGCACTGTGCTCCATAAGTTAGGAGGTAAAAAAAAAAACCTCAGGATTAATGGAGTGATATCATTATTATATCTTTACTCAAGGGAAAAGCAATTATTTATCCAACAAGGAAAAGCGATAGCAGGAGGATATCCTGCATGAAAACCTGCTATATTTGTAGAATTTTGCATGTTTCTCTCACGATGGCCTACTTCAGTCGGATATTCTCACGTCTCTCTGTACTATCTCTGTCTTTCCTTATAATATCCCTTTTGACCCTTATTGTTTTAGTAACCTCTTAAGAATTTTTACAAACTATAAATTCTACAAAATGACATCAGATAGAAAGTGCTCAAATAACTTTATTTGTCTTATAATGTTTAGTCACAAGTTTTCTGTTTAACTTACTCACATAGGGGCTGATCCAGACCTACGGCCGTCGCCGTAGGCATGGCAGCCGTATGCGTAAGAACGGCATTTCTGCCACACATATATATATATATGACACACAAAATGGTGTTTGCTCAAATCTCAATTTATAAGTTAATCTAGAGCAGGTGTTAGAGAAGTATGGGGAAATCTACACAGACACAAGAACATGTCCCAGCATTTATGCCATTAACCAGTAACTAACTAAGCCACCATCCACTTACAAGGCTTCGCTGTTATGGTGGTCCTAAGTCTAAAACTGTCCGAGGACTTATATTTGGTCATATATCATGTATTTTTAAATACTGCAGAGGTCCCCAAGCTACTCTGGAACAGCACCTCCTCTCAGCTGCTATCCCAGACATGCTACCAAACAAAAACACAAAATAAAAACAAAAACACATGATGTGACCCAATATTGGGACAGTTTTAGAGTTAGGACCACCATAACAGAGAATCCTTGCAAGAGCTTATCATATATTTGCAATTGTATGCAACAAACCTTTATGTTATGTTACAGATAGAATGACCCGGTTCATTTCTGGTTAATGGCATAAGCACTGGGGCACCTTTGTGCTGCATGTTTAGGTAGGAAAGACACTTATGCTGTCCATGACTGTATTCATGAAGGATAAAGCAGCTTGCTATTTTTATTCTGGTTACTATACTAATTGAAATCCTGTAATCATTTTTACATGTTTCTGGCAGTAAAGATGAGATGATCAGATAATTTAATATAGATCTATGAGTACACAATGGATAAATAATATTTTTAGATAGATAGATAGATAGATAGATAGATAGATAGATAGATAGATAGATAGATAATTGTGAAAATCTGATTAAATACCTCTTAATAGTTTATTTGCTAAAGCTTAAGCTGAGTACACACTTATTCCATTCCTGTCCAATCCAACCTCCAACCACCCAGGTGGTTGTTCATTGGATATGTAAGTAATCTCACATGATTGCTCATTACATCCAAACCAGGGCTCGAAGTGAGGGGGTATACGGGGGTATGCCATACCGTCACTTCTTCCTCTGATTTAATAGAAAAGCTATAAATCTTTCATTCACTTCTATTACTGCTATATTTTCATACCGCCACTTCTAAATGTCCATACTGCCACTTCTAAATTTCCACTTCGACCACTGGTCCAAACCATGTGCAAACCTGGTCACCTGTTCTAAACCCGGTCACCTGGTAAGGTCAAATGATTTTTAAACGTGTTTTAAACTAAGGAGACCTGACTGCCAATCATCCAACCCAGTATAAAAATAATGAACAAATTAGAACTAGCTGCACTATTCACTGTAGCTGTCTTAAGATGCAGGAGAGAATCCTACTAGAAATCGAAGGAAAAACAAAATATATATCTCTGAGACAGCGCTGTAAATTAACTAAATAAACAGATTAATAAATAATGGTGTTGGCAGGTGTATAAGTAAAAGTCACAAGGTAGCATAGGAATCTGTTGGATAGAACATGTGGGAAAAAGAAATAAAGGGGTGATTAGTATTAAAACAACATATTTATTTCACCCACCAACAAGTAAAAACATAAACAGAATCTGGAGATTATGATCTCTCAGAGCAATAACAGAGCAATCCTACCCAATGGTTAAGGATGGTGGAGTGTGCGGCACAATCTCTGAAGGACGGCAAAGCCCGGGGACTGTCCAGGTGGAAACTTCCAGGAGACCACAAATAATCGGACCTAAGGATTTGCATAGAAATGGGCGTGGGGAGGCATTTAGATGAGGAAAAATGGGCACGATTACAGACTTAGGACTCTAAATATGCGCAACTAATACACATAGGGTCGGAAGTGACTGCGGCCAGATAGGGCAAGTCAATGCAGGTCTAACTTTAGGTCCGGCCGCTGTTTGCAAGGGGAGTGACTGTTTATTCAGTGGGATGTAACCTGCTCTGACCTGCCACTTAGATGCGTATATTTGAGATCCCATCGCCGACGGATCTCTGAATCAGGCCCAGTGTCTTCTATTGTTCTTACTTCCTGGGTTCATCAGCATAATTGGGAATACGCATATATCACATCATAACTTTAGAACGCTTTATGCAATCATTTGGCAGAAAATATCATCTCTAATGCAACATCATATTCTAAGCTACAAATCTAAACACTATATTATTATGACAATCATTCGACGATCGGCGGCAATTAGCTGAATGAACCGTCTGCGAATATAAAATACAGTTTTAATAAATAGGAACGCGTACAGACATTAAACATGAACAAGTCCTGTGTAAAAATATGTAAGTCAGTATGTTTATTAATGTGTAAAATCGAATGTTTGAAAAGCCCGCGAAAATACGCACGCACACTCCTATGCACGAGCATTGTTGCGTAAAAGTGCGTTCACATTTTCCTGCACTTTTCCACGGTTCTTTGTTCACCTTCTATGCAAAGATTAATTGTTACTTTAGAGATTTATAGCAATGTTTTTATTTCTGTTTCCACACTATGCTACCTTGTGACTTTTACTTATACACCTGCCGACACCGTTATTTATTAATCTGTTTATTTAGTTTATTTACACAGCGCTGTCTCAGAGATATATATTTTGTTTCTGCTTCTATTAACAAATATGTACGCTTCCGCTACTGCATTGTCCAGTGCTTCTCCTGATTCCAAAATCATGGCACCACTGCTTTAAAGGGCGTCTGGGAAAGATTGGAAGAGTATTTCAGCAGATCGTTTCAGCAGATGCAGGTTGGAGGTCTGCTGTAAAACTGGACAAGTGTGTTTTATGGACTGGGTGCTGTATCTGCGACCTTGCTCTGCTATAGTATTGTGTAAACAGTTCGATCTGAAGTTGCATCATTGGACAATGTGTACCCAGCTTTAGATGAAAACATATGTGGGTAGATACAGAACTAAGTACGCTATCGTTTTTACACAAGCCGCTAACTCTGAACATATGTACCAGGCTAGTAACAGCGTAACTACGTACGAAGCAGCGTGCCAACCATACGACACACGACAGGCATTTAAATCATACAGTATGGGCGTGCTTAGGCAGGTATGTACGTGTAGCCTTTACGTATATCAGTAGTTACGCTGTGTAAAGTTAAGGTAGGGTTTGAGAAGTATAAAACGGTCAAAGTACGTACATGCGAGGGGAGTGCGAGGGGAGTGC
>WWET01000348.1:411050-426640 GCA_011038615.1 Limnodynastes dumerilii
CTCATGCAGGAACCTCCTGTATGAGCTGCCTGTCTGTCTCCATCGCATCCAACGCCTATGCCAGCGGGGGATAGCAGGCAGAGGGGAGCGCCTCTTTGGCTTGGTGCCCCCCTTCCTCGCTTACCCCACTTACCGTGTTCCGCCAGCCCTGGCTGCAGGGAAATGAGTCTTAGGGGTCAGGCTACGAGGAGGGGAGTCTTAGGATCAGGCTGTAGGGAAGGGAGTCTTAGAGTTCGGCTGCAGGGAAGGGAGGGTTAGGGTAATGGAAATGGAGGATTAGGGTGAGAAATAGGATAAGGATTTCTCGCCATTGCAGATTCATCATTGGGCTCTTCGATTGCTTGTCCTTGGTGGCAATCGAACCAATTTGAAATTGGCTGGTATAAAAGGCCCTTTTGGAAAAGGACCGTTCACGTCGCCGACCCACACCCCTTGAAAAGATGGCCGGAACACATATTAAACAGCTGTAATTCCTAAACCCTTGTATGTGAATAACTGAATAACCTTAAATTAAAGCTGTTAGTTTGCATGTTAAACACATTGGGCCAGATCCAGAACAACGCTTGTGAGCGAATTTACGCGTGGTGGAGACGTAAAATCGCCTTTTGGTAAGTACTGCGCATGTGCACCATAAAAAATACGCTCAGTAACGTAGCGTAATTGTGAACGTATGAGCCATTCACGTATGTGTCACGTAAATACTTACGTGTTTTGTACCAATTTTACATGAGTCCAAAATACGTCTGAAATACGTTAAGTAGGCGGGGGTTTGTATTTAAAGTGTACAGTATTGGCGTGCTTAGCTGCGTAAATACGTGTTGCCCATACGTACGTGTGCGGATCACTGGGGTTACGTTGGCAAAAGTTAAGGTAGGGTTTGAAAAGCGTATCTTGACAAAATACGTACATTAAGGTAGGGTAAGCGTATCTTGACAAAATACGTACATTCAAGGGGTGTGCCTAGG
This sequence comes from Limnodynastes dumerilii, assembly GCA_011038615.1. Taxonomy (NCBI): domain Eukaryota; kingdom Metazoa; phylum Chordata; class Amphibia; order Anura; family Limnodynastidae; genus Limnodynastes; species Limnodynastes dumerilii. The sequence goes on from WWET01000348.1 coordinate 412,016, forward strand.
GGAGTGTATAGAATATACGCACACGAAAATATGCTACGCGAATAAACGTACGGCAAACGTAGTTCTGGATCTACCCCATTAAAATTTAATAACTGCAACTTGAATAGATTTTGGTAAACTGTTAAAATAACAACAATTGTTTTACTGTATTCCTTACATTTTTGCTTCTTCCCATCTTAATAAAGCCAAACATCTATGTATGACAGGAATCGATGGCATCATATTTTCCCTTTAAAAATGTCTATAAAAAGTTGTTTTCACATCTTTCTCAAGCATAACATCATCTGATTTCCTCTCTGGCTGTTGTTACCAGGTAAACATGTCAACCTGCACCTAGGGAGAGAAGGAAAATTACTGCATAGCAGGTCATTGTTACTACACTGTGCGTGGGCCCAAGGAATTACTCCACTGGGACACTCAGGCCGAGGGAGAAGCAGCTGCGTGCGTCATCCAGACCAGATACACAAACCTAGTACAATTACTGTGACCTTTTCACTATTGTTGTTTCAAGGAGAACCGTGATATTAGTTGGGACAGCAGGGAATAACTTTCTGTACTCTTGGTGGCTTGTTCCTTGATACCTGGATTGTAAATTTAGAACAAAAATGTGCTGTGAATTCAGATGCATCCCTGTATCCCAAGGGCATTTGCCCTTCCAATTTCCAATGAGCTTGGAGCAAAACAGGAAGTCTCACTGGTGATTTACAGGGCTTATGCACAACCCATAGGTGAGTCCCACAATCTCACCTGAGTTACTTATGTAACACCCCTTTACTTTTACATTTGTAAGGGGTGGTATTATCAGTGCAAATATAGTATTTACTCTCTTGTTCATGGTCACAGCGCCTCCATCCGAGTCTTCACTTTGGTATGCAAACTGCGGAAGGTTATCTGTTCTACCAGGGATTGACTCGGGAGACCCCTTTTTGCCCAACCACACACTTAAGTTAAATAAACCCCAATAAACACATGGAGGATGAGGGAATCAATATTGGGACACTTTATTAATGGGTTAAATCAGAAGGAAGTGGAAAGTTATTACAGGGATCATCAGTAAGGAGTGGGCAGTTATTACAGGGATGATCAGTAAGGAGAGGGCAGTTATTACAAGGATGATCAGTAAGGAGAGGGCAGTTATTACAGGGATGATCAGTAATGAGAGGGCAGATGGGAAAATACTGATAAAATAAGACAATACAGAAACATAAACTATTGTAATTGTCTCACTCTCTTAAGTCTGGCACTTCATCCATACATGCTCTCACTCTCTATGTATTTAACTAAATAACTAAACATCATTAAACTGAGCAACTAAACACTGATCTACTATAACTATTAGTATATCGTCCTAAATAGTGGTAGCGTTGGTGCACTTTCTTTGGAACAGGTGGTAGCCCGGGCCACTGATCACATGGAGCAATGTCTATGTTCCTCAGATATGTGTCCTCTGTGCTGTGCTGTAATCATTCCTGGGACAGGGGCTCCAATGTAGTGTAGACAGTGAGGGAAAGCTTGGGCCTCACAGTGTGTTTCTACAATATGGAGGTGTGCTCTGTGTGTATCACACTTATCTGTCTGTTGTGGATCACAGATCTCAATAACTGCATTTTCCACTTTAGTCAGCCATCTTGATTGAAGTCCCTCACAGCTCACTCGCAATTCACCAACACAGGAGTCTCCCTCTCCGTTGTTGGACTTGCTTAGCTCTCTGGGAACACTCCTGAAAGGGTTGCCAGGTCCTGTGATTGAGTTTTTTCCTGTCACAGACTGTTGCTCCATCACTGTTCTGGTGCTCCTGTCAGCTGTCTTTACCAACTCTACTTTCTGTCACAATCTGTCTTTCTGACTTTCTGTCACACGCTCCATCAAAGTCATTTCTCCCTCTCCTCACACTCTCTCCTCTCTTCCCTCCACTTTTTCCTCACAGATAGCTCTGCCCCTTATACTTGTGTCCAGCAAAACTAGCTCCTCCTCTGTGATCCCTCACTGCTGACAGCCCCTCCCCTCTATCCTCACTTCAGCATCACAAGGTTTAGTAACTGTAAACATAGCAGCTACATTAGATCTCTGGTGGTTGTCTGATACCCTTGCTACATTCTCCCCCTGGTGCGCTAGCATAGGTCTCTGACACTTCAGTGCTGGAGCACCACCTAAAAAGCAAGGAAGGGTTAGTGCATTTCAAGCATTGGCATACATGACACAGCCAGACATCCCACTAAAATGCTGCCATGGATACACATAATAGGGGTGAACTGTTCTAGGTATCTCCGGTGCTCTTCCCAAAGTATCATAAGTGAGCATCATAGGAAGCTTAATGTCCCTTCTTGTGTGGATGCGAGCTAAAGAAACTCCTTCATCTCTCCCTGGTGGCTCTTGTTGAATTTCTTCCTGGAAACTATCTTCTTTGCTTACATGTAGATCCTCCGCGCTTTCCGGCATAGTTTCTGGGACTGTTCTTGTCAACTGATCTAACTGAGATGATGGAGAATTTAATCTCACAATTCTTTCTGTTCTTTGGATTGGTTCTTTGTATATGGTCAGGGAAACAGTTTTCCCATCATAATTCCATTCTTCATCTGACTCTGTTGAATCACTTCCAGGTGATACAGACTCTCTCCTACTGGGGCCTGGCTGATCACAATCACCACAACATTTTAATAGTCTCAGGCTACGCTTTTTCCTTGGCCTCACTGGGTCTTCCTCAGCGGCTCTCAGCCTGACATCTCTCCCCAAAGGTAATAAGTGCTGCCTGTGATATGTCTTAATGGGCCCTTTCTGTCCTTCAGGTTTTACTCAATAAACAGGTGCCCCTGACAATTTGTCCACCGATTTGCCAATTTATGCTTTCCTGCTATTCCCAGGTACCGAAGCAATACTCGATCTCCTACTGCTAGTACATTATCTTTCACCTGACTGTCATATCGTGTCTTGTTTCTCAGACCAGACTTGGTAGAAGCCTATTGAGCCAATCTGTAAGCCTCTCTCAGCTCTTCTTGCAGTCTCTGAACATTGTGTCTCCCCTGAGAACTGAAACTCCATTATTCCAAAACAAATATCCACAGGCAGTCGAGCTTCTCTTCCGAACATAAGTAGGTACGGTGAGTATCCAGTTGACTAATTTTTAGTGCAATTGTACGCATGTACCAACTGACTGATATACCTACTCCAGTGCGCCTTCCTGGCAGTGCCCAAAGTGCCCATCATGTTGAGAAGGGTTCGATTGAATCTCTCTGGCTGTGGGTCTCCTTGTGGGTGGAAAGGTGTGGTCCTGGACTTCTGTATCCCGCACAATTTGCATATCTCTTTTATGAGCCGGCTCTCAAAATCTCTACCTTGATCAGAATGGATTCAAGCTGGAAGACTATAATCTACAAAGAATTTCTCCCATAATATCTTTGCTACAGTTGTAGCTTTTTGATCTTTGGTTGGGTATGCTTGAGCATATCGGGTAAAATGATCAGTCACAACCAGAATATTGGCAGTGTTGCTTTTATCTGGTTCCACAGATAGAAAATCAATACACACCAGTTCCAGTGGTCCATCACTTGAAATGTTTTTCAATGGTGCTGCTTTTTCAGGTGCTGTTTTCCTCAGGATGCAACAGTTTTTGCAGTATTTTTCAATATCAGCCTCCATCCTTGACCAATAGAACCGATCAGTAAACAACCCACTCGTCTTCTCAATCCTAAGTGTCCATGTTGGTCATGTAGAGCATTCATTATAACATCACAATGCTTCTTTGGCAAAACCAACTGCCTTTTCACTCTACCATCTCTGCAAGTGGTTTCATGATAGAGGAGGCCTCCTCTGACTATCAGAAATTCTCTCTGCCAAATTCTAACTGACTCAGCCAACAATACTGCTTGGGCAGTGCAGCTTCTGAAACTCCCAATGCAGTGACACATTTTCTCACAGGCGGTACCACCACTCTTCCTTCATGGCACATGGCTCTTACTTCTGGAGCTGCACTTCCACCCATTCTTCTTCAGATGATTCGGCTTGCCTTCCAGGCAACCTGGACAAAGCATCCGCATCTATGTTTCCTTTGCCAGGTCGGTATTTAGTTTGAAGTCATACACAGCCAAAGCTGCCAGCCATCGATGTCCTGTGGCATCCAGTTTTGTGGTGGTCTGAATGTATGGCAATGGATTGTTGTCAGTATGAACTTCAAACACAGCGCCATACAAGTAATCATGAAGACAGTCTACAATGGCCCATTTCAACGCCAAGAATTCAAAGTTATGAACAGGGTAATTCTTTTCACTGGGTGCTAACCCTCGGCTCACATAGTGCACAGATCTCATCTTACCCCCTTGTTCCTGATAAAGGACTCCCCCTAATCCATCAAAAGATGCATCTATGTGCAGAATGTATGGCTGATCTGGATTTGCATAGGCAAGCACAGGAGATTGCATAAGACTCTCCTTCAATTTCATAAAAGCAGTTTCGCACTCCTCTGTCCACCTTTCTCCAAATGGGTCATTAAGACGAAAATAGTTTTTCTTATCTTGTTTGGCTGTTTGCCCGTTCACAGGGGGATATCCTTTGATCAATTCTGTCAAAGGCTTGGCTAATCTGGCATATCCTGAAACAAATTTTCTGTAGTACGTACAGAACCCCAGAAAAGATTTCAATTCTCTTAGTTTTGTGGGTCGTGGCCATTCTGCCACAGCTTTCACTTTGTCTGGATCAGCAGAGATCCCTTCTCTGCTGACGATGTGTCCGACATACTTGACTTGCTTCTGGCATAGTCGACACTTTTCTAAAGATAACTTTAGTCCTATGGTCTTCAGTCGGTTGAGTACTTTGAGTAGCTGCTCGTTATGTTTTTTCAAGGTTCTCCCAAAAACGATGTAGTCATCCAGATAAACAATTACTTTATGGAAATTCATGTCTCCCACTGTCTCATCCATGCACCTCTGAAAGGTGGCTGGGGCTCCAGATAACCCCTATGGCATCCTCTTGAACTGGAAGAACCCTTCAGGACAAATTAAATGAAATGGTCTTTTCAGCATCTTCTGGACTCATCGGAATTTGGTAGTACCCATTCCTGAGGTCTAACACAGAAAACCATTTGCTTCCTTGTCGACAGTCAAGTGGCTTATACTGTGTACTGATCTGGCACAGTTCACTTATTAAGAGTCCTGTAGTCCACACACATCCGAATGTCACCATTTTTTTTACAGGCTACCACTATTGGAGAGGCATAGGGGCTTTCTGATTTTTCAATCACTCCATTCTCCAATAAACTCTTTAGATGACTTCTCACATGATATAAATCAGCGGGGGCTAGTCTTCAGGACCTATTCAAGTCGAATATTATGTTGGACTCCTTTGGCCAGCCCTAGGTCCCAATCTCCTAGAGAAAAAACTTCTCTTCTCTCCAGCAATTCTCCAGTCAATCTTTCCAGATCAACTTTCTTTGCATCAGTACCTTCAAAACAGGATTGAAAACTATCTATGTCCAACACACTCTTTTTATAAGCTTCTTCAGTCTCTTTCTTGCGATAGGCAGCCAGACATGCAGGGTGAATGCTAAGCGTCTCATAGTAGTCTTTTCCACCCTCCTCTCGGCACCACTGGGCTAGTGCATTAGATAAATTTGCATTTGTCCCTATGATAACTTGCACATCCCTGTCCTCTTCTGGATCTGGACACATTAGTGCGACAACTTGTACTTCATTTTCAATTCCAGCCACTTCTTTTGAAAACTTAAGGTCCACTGTAACCCAGATATGGATAGCTTACTTCGCTAAGGCCCCAAATGGTCAATCCTGATAACGGGTTTACCTCCACGTCAGACAAATTCTCACAAAACCACTTCTCAAATATGATGGACACCTGTGAACCACTATCCAGCAGTACAGTATAATTTTGTCCATTCAGCAAAAGGGCACATGTGGAGCTGGGCCCACTTTGCCAGGTGGCAATCTACTCCAGGTAACAAGTGAATTCCCCACAGCATTGATGCCAACATCCTTTAGGGGACCAGTGTGGGCTCTTCTGGTCCCCTTTTTCCGTTTCCCGATGGCTGTTTAGGGTGTAAGGATTGCTTAGATGACACATTCTGATTCTATCTGGTTGAACATTGAAAACATTTTCTAGGATCACCTCCCCCCTTCATTTGCATCAGAGACGGCAAAGGCGGTGTTCTTGGGGCCTCACGAGCTGTCTGAATAGCTAATAAACGGTCTATCTGTTCTTTTTGTGCTTGAAGGATCTTTAATAACTCCTCCTCTTTAGCAATGGGTGCCTGTTTCAGGCTGACAGTCTTGGTCTTCTTGACCACATGGTCTCTAGCTTCAATTATAGCTTCCTCTTGCTTGACCTCATCAATTAGCTGGTTGAAAGAAGGAGCCGGCCTCCCTGCACAATCTCCCCGAAGCTTCAATGCAACTGGGTCTAAGGATAATGCCCCCTTAATAGCTGTCGCATGCGACTCTCGTCTACTTCCTTAAGGGTCATTCCCCTTTTTCCACGATGCAGTAAATCAACTTGTCCAGGCGATAGAGATATTTGGACAACTTCTGCCCCGGCTCTTGGCAGGTGTATCTTGTAGAGGAGGTCAGTGGCATCTTCTGACATCCCAAACTCCCTTTCCAGGGCCACTAGATAGTCCCATGCAGTAGCCTGAGGATCACTCCGACGAGTGGCTTGAACAATTTCCATTGCTGTACCACGTAAACTCTCCACTATCCTTTGTCTCTTGGACACTTCAGGACAGTGCCACTCTGCCATGTGCTGGTTTGCAGTGTCTCTCCACACCTCATAGGCATCTTCTCCAGTTGGAACAGGTAGGACACCTGAGAATGGTCTCAATTTCCTAAATCCTCCATCATGCTGGTTTTTTCCCAGTTGTTCCACAAGTTTGTTCATAGCATTCAAGAACAATTGACTCTGTGTCTCTGTTCCATCTAGACCTAGGGAAAATCTTCTTGTCTCTGAAGAAATACAGTGAGGCCTTAAAAGTTAGGACAGTGATTGATGGTAGTAGCTGGGCACTACATACATGAATGAGCAGTACTCTGATTCGTTGCCAAAATATTTGCATGGCTATTGCATAAAATGCTGCCTGGGTACTTTCTCGGCATAGTAAAATTTTGGTTGCTGTCCCCGCTCCAATGGGCTGCTTTTAGAAATAGAGACAGTTGAAAGATTCTATGCCAATCGGCATACTCACCCATTCATTTTCTCAGAACCCAACGCACCTGCCGCAGACCCACCACTGACAGCTCCGGAGAGGTGAGTAACCTCTCCGGGGACTTTTAGTGTTGGGGGTAGTTTAGGATTAGGTTCTTAAGAAGGGAGAGTTAGGGCCATACATGGGGAGGGTTAAGGTCAGTCTGCATGGAGGGGCATCTTATTGTTAGGCTATAGAGTAGGGGGGTCTAGGTTCAGGCTAGGGAAAAGGGAGGACTAGGGTCAGGCTGCAGGGAAGGGAGGGCTAAGGTCAGGCTGTGGGGGTTGGAGAGTTAGGGTAATGGAAGGGTTAGGGTTAGCATTAGCGAAAGGGCTGGGGTAGTGTTTTCTACTTACCTATCAGGGCACCGTGTGCTGGGAGAGAGCGGCCCTATCGAAATAAGGCCATTCTTAACGGGGACCCACACCCATTGTTTGTATTCTGGGAGTATGTATTGTGGGAAATAATTGTGTATAGGCCATTGGTAAGTTAAAACTGGGGGTTGGGAAATGGTGGGTGTATGAGTATGTGGATGGAAAAGGTTTATTACAGATCATGTGTGGTGGAAAAGGGTTTCCATCACACATGCAAGATGCAATCATGCAAGATGCAACTAGTTCCCTACACCTGGAGATCCATCTGTCAGGGCAGATATAAATTTTACAGTTTAGGCTGGGCTTTATCTATCTGTGCAGACACACAATAGACTTTAGGCTGCCTTATGGCATTGTGACTGCGCTGCCATCCGCAAGACAGAGGGAAGAATACTGTGTTTTGTTTTGTTTTCTTGCTTACATCATGTGACCATCAGCACCTCATTTTCAGCATTTCATGACTGATTGCTTCTAACAGAAAGTAAACAAAACCCACATATAAGGTTCATCTCACACTTGTTTTCCATTGAAGATGGTTCATTTTTGTACCTGTTAACTCACAAAAAAAAGCCTTGTAAAAGTAATGAAGCTTATGGTGACAGTTTACATTATTGTATCATTGTTTCAATTAGTTGCTACATTCACTGGCATATAACGGGTTAAAGAGCACTGCTTATTCCTCTTGAGTCCTTTGTGGGATACCACAGTGATCTAACAGACCCCACGACAAGCTGTCTCCTCGTTCTTTTCCCCTGTGACATACAGAAGCCAGCAGTAAGTAGAGGACATGATAGGGAATTAGGGCCGCAGTCCTACATTCATGAAAGACGCGTGTCTCCATCCTTCTATCTAACACTGTCAATACCATCCTTCTGCATACACACATGTGAGCCACAGCCAGGCCGACGGCAGGAGCACAATTAGCATCCCTGTGGCGCCAATTGTGGGTCAATAGTGTATATATTATGGAAGAAGCCTGTGTCCCTGGGAAACCTTCGCACTCAATTAGGTTAAGTGAGGGATCTTTGTTGCGGTTTTGTTATACGGTTGTCGCAATTAGAGCAAGTAACCCAGAATTCCCCGACAGTCAAGTTTAACTGTACTCTATCCTCTGCTGAGATCATTACTCTTTAGTCTCCCAGTGGCCTCTGCAAAAGAGGTTAAACTGTGAGCAATGAATGTCTTGCCTTTCATTCCAATGACACCCCGAGTTTTGTTTCAATCATTAGCTACTGAGCCAACATTTCTGTCGCCTATGTTGGTAAATTCAGAAGTCAGAAATGAAAATGCAACCAAAGCATATTAGTTACTCTAAAAAAAGAGCCTGCAGTTCATCATTCATAGATATTAAATATAGGTTTAATTTCTTGATTTGGAAAATCCCTGGTTATTTCTTTAATTTATCTAAGCCTGCTTCTGCGAGAGAGAGAGAGACAGAGAGAGTGATTATAATGCAAATACAAATGTCTGACTAGTACAGCTCGGCAATTACAGATTCCCATTCTCTATTTTAAACCTTATTAGACTTGTTTACCACTTACACTGACAGATGGCCAACCACAAAACAGTTGTTAAATCCAATGGAGCCTGTGTATTGCAGGTAAGCATGTGTGTGTGTGGGGGGGTAGCGAAAAAATAATAGGAATGGGCAAATATAAACTGATCAAGGGCGTAACTATAGGGAGTGCAAATGCTGTGGAACCTGGTGACATGGGGGGCCCGCCAACCAGGCAATCACCCCACCACACCATACCTGTACCTGGTTCTTTAGCAGCTGTGTAGTCTGTTTCCACAGCGATGGAATAGAGGAATAGAGGGTCAGAGTGGACGGACAGAGAGATTCTATAGTGCTCCCTGCAGCCTCCAGTTCAGTCCATCTGATTAGAATGAATCCGCTGCAGCCTCTGATTATTATCCTTCATTTTATTCATGAACCACAAGCACGATGCCTCTTTACAAAATAAATGTTATTTTAAAAGGTTGAAGGTTATGTTTATGTGTTAAAATGATAGACACTAACCATACCTCCTGTGTGGCACTACCCATACCCATATTTGTAAACACCTAGGTTGGGGGGCCTCCTTTAAATTTTTGCTATGGGTCCCACAATGTTCTAGTTATGCCCCTGAAACTGTTCATAGCAAATCATAACAAATAAAAGTATATAATATTAAGTATGAAATAAAGGGTCTGATTCAGACTTCAGAGAGAGAGAGCTTGAAAATAACAGAGGAAAGTTACTCCTGGGCAAAACTATGTTCATTGCAGTTAATTGTATTCTTTGCATGTAGGAATATATCTTTGAATTGCTTACTGCACACAGATACTGACCAGATTTACTATTGCACTGTTATTTATACTTGGGCTGAAAAACGCCACCTCTCAACTCAACAGATGAAATATGACTCCCCTGCAATCAACATGGTTTAGCCCAGGAGTAACTTTCCTCTCTTCATTTCAAGGGACCATATTTTTGCAGATTCGGGTGAGTTAGGTGCGTACAGATCTGCACCTAACTCATATGTCCTGCCCCTATCCTGACCCCCCGTTTTAAGGTACCTTATTGCACTAACGAGTCTGAATCAGGCCCAAATGTTATGCTTGCCATCTCCTTTGGAATGTCTGTGAGACTCCTGAATTTTAGACAAAGCAGCTGAAATCATAAAAGCCTGGACAACCCTTCTGTATCTGGCCCACAGCTGAACTTGATGGTACAATTTGTGGCATTGGGCTGGATCCAGGCTTGAGTGAGTGCTTGAAATTATTTACTCCCGGGCTAAACCATGTTGATTGCAGGGGAGTCAAATTTCATCTGTTGCAAACAGTATTAGTGTAACAGTTGAGAGGTGATGTTTCCTATCCCAAGTCTAAATAACAGTGTGATAGTAAAGCTGGTCAGTATCTGTGTGCAGCAATTCAAAGACATATTCCTGCATGCAAAGAATACAATTAACTTGACTCCCCCTGTAACCAACATGGTTTAGCCCAGGAGTAACTAATTTCAAGCACTTACTTAAGTAAGCCCATTATGCCCTGTCCCCACTGTTCAGTGTTGTTATTCCCAGCATTGTAAAGAAGAAAGGATGGTGCTTGATGACTGGTTTCCTTCTTCTGCTCTGGATATCTGCCTCCTGTGTGCACTCCATTCCATTAGTTTCCAGGTTTTCCTCTGTTAGTCCACTTCTTAGCTCCATAGACACGGGTGTCCATGCTCCTTATGGCACAGCCATGTTGAATGAAGTCACCTGAACATTACAGACCACTCCTCACCTACTCACCTGGATCACCTGTTCAGATCTTCCAATGTCTGCTCAGTGCATACTATTTAAATCTCTCAACCAGTCTAACCTGTGCCGGCGTAACAGTGTGTAATTAAGCCGGGCACAGGGGGAGTGTCGGAGGGAGTGCATGCTGATACGCTGTATGTTAGTACACACATCGCATCGGCGTAGGTTTGGATCAGGCCCAATGACACAATGAATGTAAATTACTGCAATTCCAAACCTGCTTTACAATGCAGTGATACACAACATAGCTTAGTGGAGCTGAAACCTGTTCCTAGAGATTGTCAGCTGTTTTACCCCCTCCAGGAAGAAATACAAAGTTATAAAGTATGAATAAAGCATTCATAAGTTCTACAATAGTGGACTTATTGTATACTGTTAAATGTTATATAAGATTCTAGTGGCAGCATTTCACCGCAGTATAAATGTATAAATGTATGTAAGTGCATGACTTCTACTATATCACAGCAATTAATATATTACAAAAGCTGAATGAGATAATTTTCTTTATGATTGCTTTTACACCAGCCTGCATCTTCTCTGCTCTGATTAACTGTATATACCAGCTATTTCACAGTTCATATTAATGTGCTAATTTAATGATATGTTCATCCATGGATAGCTCAGAGATTTTCTCTTGTTTTCTCAGTTCTCCCTGCTGCTGAGAGGATAATGTTGTCTCCTGGAGGCTGGCAGCTACCCTTGTGTGTTCCCTAAACTGTCCTGACAGGATCCCTTAGAGCCTGCACACATAAGGGGTAATCTGACCCTACTGCCTGCCAGCTGACCCTGAGAATGTGGCTGCAGACCCGGCCCTTGGGTACACAAGTCCCCAATTAATCAGTGTCAGCATTAGCACTAACCTGATTTCAGGGCATCAGAGGCACGAGGTCAATGCTGAAGGCAACCAGTATGTGGATAAAGACAGAGAGAGAAGGACTAGGAAGTGATAGAAATTATGGCGAGCTATGAAGAAACAAGTGTGAGAAAGTGATAGGAATTCATTAACCATGTACTCAGGACACAATGTAACTAGTAAACAATTCTTAGTGACATAGACTTCCAGATGAATGGGAATAAACTAAAAGAGCTTGGGATAACCCAGACAGAAAATAAATAACCGTAAACAATCCAATAGTAACTTTATGTATTTCAAACATCAAGCATAAGCTTTTAAATGCTTGGGCTTTTTTTTTGTATCTGTGTAGATTTCCCTATAGCTTTATAGCACCTGCTCTAGATTAACTTATAAATTGATTTGAGCAACCTCCATTTTGTGCCTTTGTTTTAAAGCATGTCTGGGATAGCAGCTGACAGGGGGCGCTGTTCCAGAGTAGCTGTTTATAAGACTTGGGGACCTCAGTGATGAGTTTTTGCTCTAAATTTAAAAATACATGATATAAACCCAAACCCAGACCCAAAGTTGAGACTCTGAGGGCCTCATTTAAAAAGGTCGTTTTTTACAGCGATTCAACATTGATCATCATCACTGTGTTTGAGCAGCGATTTTTTTGCAAACTTTTGCCATCGATGTTGAATTGCCGTCGATGTGAATCGATTTTAAAATAGAAAAATCGCCATGCTTTTCTATTGAAAAGTACAGCGATTCTCCATCTCAAAATCGGCATGTATTTTCCTATCACTTATCCTGCCAACGCATATACTACTATGGCCATGTGTAGTGTAAGCGTCAGCCTGATAAGTGATAGACCTGTGTAAGGAAATGTGTTCTGTGTCTGTAAAAATGTTACAAAGTACCCAAGTAAACATTGCAATAATAAATCACCTAACCCTACATGTAAAACCCAGAAAAAAATGTATGCAAAATGTCCCTTAGTGTTTCTCTAGATTAAAATGGTTTCATACAATGTCCCCTAAAGTGTATTTTGCATGTGTAATGTGTATGACAATAATAAATAAATGACGGGACTCACCATTTAGCAGTCATCTGTCTTGGGATGACTTGCTTGTATTTTCATCTTCTTCTGCAGACCTTCTTTCAGTGTTGCTTGGAGAGTCTTGTCAGCTTGCTTGAAGATGCTCCTCCGGTGCTGGCATCTGGACGGTGAGTCGCGTCATTTATTTATTATTGTCATACACATTACACATGCAAAATACACTTTAGGGGACATTGTATGAAACCATTTTAATCTAGAGAAACACTAAGGGACATTTTGCATACATTTTTTTCTGGGTTTTACATGTAGGGTTAGGTGATTTATTATTGCAATGTTTACTTGGGTACTTTGTAACATTTTTACAGACACAGAACACATTTCCTTACCCAGGTTACTATGTCAAGAGTTTTGAACTGGCTAGGATATCAATTGCTTATGCCTCGATGAGGCATAGCAATCGATCTCCGGAGCACCAAACACCGTAATCCGAAAGGTAAAGCTAAAAACTACCTCAACCCTTCCCCTAATTCTAACCCTAACATTTCCCTTCCATTACCCTAACCCTCCCTTCCCTGCAGTCTGACCCTAACCCTCCCTTCTCCCTAGCCTGACCCTAACCCTCCCTTCTCCCTAGCCTGATCCTAATACTCCCTTCTCTATAGCCTAACCCTATGACTCCCCTCCCCGCAGCCTGAACCTAACCCCCACGGAGTGCATGCTGCCAGCCCTGCTTGTATGTGTGCCAATCCTCTTTTTCTTCCCCTTGTATGTGTGCCCAGCTTCCATTTTGTACCTAAATAGATTGCGTAAATGAGCTAATTACGCATTCTTAGTAGCTAATTTCTTAATTCACCACACTTCAGAATCTTAAGTGTGAATCAGGTCCTGTGTAATTACAGGGAACAAAAAAGACAGATCCGGCACCCAAAATAAACATTATATAACACATTATAGTTCACAATATAGCTATATTGGCTTACGCTCACTTGCCCAGCGTCAAGGCACCTCCTGTAGGTGAGTCCCTATCCATCTGCTATATGTGTACTCAGGAGGTCTGTATTAAGACACTCTGCCATTTAAAACGTGTGCAGCGGCCATATTGGGGAGGGGTCAGGCCAGCAAAGTAAAACTAGTAACAGTAACAAGAAAACACAGGCTGCGCTTCCATTCAGATATGTGAAATGTGTGCAAGTGTATATATAAATGTAAGATATTATATATACACTTGTACACATTTCATATATTTGAATAGAAGCGCAGCCTGTGTTTTCTTGTTACTGTTACTGTTTTACTTTATAAAAGTTTTACTTTTTCTAGTTCTAAATTTATTGTCTTTTAGAGGAATGGGGAAAGGCAACACTCTTCTTTGCCATGCAAAGGGTCAGAAGCTCTTTAGGTCACAATCTATATCTATTACTTGAGCATCTGCCCTGTAATACAGGTTCCTAATCACAGTGGTAAAGAGAAATATATGGCTAAATGAAATATATGCCTACAATTTGATGGTTATAACTGAGGGAGTGTCTTTAATTAATTTAAGGCATAAATGAAGTGAATGGCATGTATGCAAGTCAGACACAGATTACGCTTCAAATTGTCCCCACACAGGGGGTCACTTTCCTCACATGCATCATTAATACAGCAATTGGCTGTGAGTCACATTCAATTCAACAACTTTCACCTTTCCCTTATTAGCTTGGACAGACTAGGCGAGAAAACAGCAACATCATCTTAACCACATTTAAAACACATCCCCCTCCCACAAAGAAATCAATTTAGCCAGTGCTACTACAGACTGCTTGGCTACTGTATCTTATTACTAAAAACTGAAAGACAGCATGGTGGGGGCTGCTCCCTAGACACTCTCGCTAAATTTCCCTTCCCTGGCT
>WWET01000348.1:466810-487985 GCA_011038615.1 Limnodynastes dumerilii
ATAGAAAAATAAAATAGAATTTAATAGTTCAGATTTATATTTAGTTAGAGTTCTGGTAACATTACTTAGTGATAGTTTCATTATTAAAAGAGAATTCATTCCATGTATATATGAACTGTAATATATGCAAATGAATTGAATTGTCATATGATCATTTTATGTAAAGTTTGATAGTTTGTTATAGGAAAATAATTGTAATAGTACAGTTTTGGACTGAGTATTTCTTTAAATGTAAAGTTTATTGGAATGTAAATTGGAAACGGTTACATTTTCTGCAACCTAAAAGTTTGTGTAGCCAATTTCATTTTGCTATAAAAGTGAAGCATATTGTCATGCAATTGTTACAAGAAAATTATTAGCCTTAAGATTTGAGTATAAGATTGTAAAGCAGAGACATTTTGCACGGATTTATTCAGAGTTGATGTATTGTAATGTGTTGAGACAATATTTTTTTAATGTAAAGTTTTCTGCAAAATCAAAAGTCCACCGAGCTTTAGTAAACTAAAACTTGAAATTAACTACTGTTGTCTCAGTCTCAAGTGATTTCCACAACCGGTTTCATCGAACTACAAATCCCTGTGAATTATATACCATCTCACTAGAACCTGTCAGCCAACATCCTATAGGCGGGTATTTACATTCTTACAATAGTGATTGTGGTAATAGTAAGGGTAAGATACAGACAGCTACAGAGCACACCTACACTTCCCGGAGAGAGTCACAAGTCATCCCCTGCACAGACCAGCTTTGCATTGTTTGAACTCCCCCAATACCTGAATATGTGCAGGGTATAATCTAGAGAAGGGCTTTGGGATATGACATACAGAAGAAATGTAATTATTATTTAACTTTATTTATATAGCGGCACAAATTGTCTGCAATGCTTTACAGAGAAAATTAAACATTCATATCAGTCCCTGCTCCTATTGGAGCTACATACTAAGTTCACGAACACATACATACACTTTAGGGTTAATTTAATTAGTAGGTAACTTACGAGTACCATAGGGCTATCTTATCTTTATGTTTGTAATTGTGTGCGTGGGGCGGCTAATTAAGAACGTTTTTGCCTAACCGCGCCAAGATTTAGAGGCTGATTCAGAGTTGCACTTTCACCTTTTTTTTCCGTGAAAGTGTAGACCTGGGCAATACTATGTTGAATTGCAAGGGGAGGCAGCTTTAAATTG
This sequence comes from Limnodynastes dumerilii, assembly GCA_011038615.1. Classification (NCBI taxonomy): domain Eukaryota; kingdom Metazoa; phylum Chordata; class Amphibia; order Anura; family Limnodynastidae; genus Limnodynastes; species Limnodynastes dumerilii. The sequence goes on from WWET01000348.1 coordinate 467,998, forward strand.
CAATACCAGAAATAAAATTAGGGGGTGAAGTTTCTTAACTCAACTCTATTTTCTAGAATAAACATAAAGCTATGCAGTATTTTAGTTCTATGTGTAAAAGTAATGTATTTTACCTGCACGCAAAATGTTTTTAATTACTTAACACCCCTTACTTTGAAAAATGGTTTAGCTGAGCTGTACACTTCCACCTAAAAAAAAGGTGTAAGTGCATCTCTGAATCAGCCCCTTAATCTTTTAAATGACTCCCTCCATCCAATCTTCTTATCTTCATTCTGAAATTTTTGCAGTATGCCCCTTTATTCTTAAGTCATTACAAACCTTGAGGAAATAGGTTTGTAATAGTGATTCAAAGCCATCCTGTTCTTAAATCCTACGTAAACTGTGTATATTCCCTTCTTAAATATACACACCTAAAAAGTCACATTTTCTTAACTGTGAATCAGGTCCCTACTCCGGGAATCAAACTCATATCATATCATATCATTGCATGGGTGAAACCATTAGATAAGTTACCATAAATGATTGAAATATACTACTAGTACGAAGGGGGTGTATACTGTACTCTAAATCTCCACGTATAACTTTTATAGTACGAAGGTGGTGTAAACTGTACCCTAAATCTCCACGTATAACTTTTATAGTACGAAGGTGGTGTATACTGTACCCTAAATCTCCACGTATCACTTTTATTAGGTTCTCATTTTCAGCTTCCAAATAAACAATATTGCAACTTTTGGTTTTGGGTTATCATCAAACTTGGGGATCACACCTCTATTTTAATATATCTGTAAAGCTACCTATATTTACTGAAACAGAGGACCTATCGCATTGACTATCATGTCCCAACACATATTAAATAATTACTGTTATTGGGCCAGATCCAGACTTAGTAGCATAGATCGGATGTACAAAGGAGCTCTGCACATTCAGCTGCTACTAAGTTCCTTACATGAGTGGTAAGGTCCCGTTTACATACAGAGTTCTTATGTGTTCAGAACCGTACGTTATCTCAGGGTTGCCAACTTTTTAACGCTTCCCTCTGGGAGATCCCAGAGGAAAGCCATTGATTTCTTCAAGGGGTGGGGCTTAATGATGCGATTTATGCAAATTGTGTCATTAAGCCACACCCCCTGTCAATCACTCCTATATTTTCTAGCGTTTAAGGGGATGGACGGGACTTGATGACATCATCAAGCCCCGCACATCCCTAGTAACGCTAGGCATTACAGAAGTAATTGCTGACTGGTCGGGACTTGTGGGAGATTTGCTGGCTCTCCCGAGATAACTGCCCAAATTTCGGGAGTCTCCCGGATATTCCGGGAGTGTCGGCAACCCTGCCTTACCTTGTCCACATGTAAGGTTTAACATGAAGACAAGATAATCGTATATAAGGGCTAAACCCAGCTCTTACTGTATGATTAATATATGTAAGCCAGCCCACCATGCGTATAAAGTACACACAGGGATCTGGCTCACCCCACATTCGAAACTGCTGGATGTACGGAATAAACTATAGTACATCCAGCGTTTTGCTGCATAGCTGGGCATGTACAGTGACTTAAAAACAGCTGATTTGTGCAAACAGTTTATGTAAATCCGCTGTTGTATGGGAATTTGGATCGGGAAAGAAAATAAAGACCATGTATGTCATGGAGTGGGCTGGGTTTGAGGATGAAAATCACATAATTAATTCCTGCACAATTCCTAGTAAGACATGAGATTAGCCAGCTCTCCCTTCATACCGGGAGAAATTCCTGACTTTTCGGGAGTCTCCCGGATATTCCGGGAGAGCTATCAACCTGAGTTAGTTATTAATAATAACATCTTTCTTTGCAATTCAGTCCTATTTTGCAGGAAAAAAAATGTATTACAAAACATTTATTTTTAAGAAGGGGACTTCCATGTTTCTAGAATGCATCTAAAGAGTGTTCTGTATTTGCCACCTGAGTCATCCTATTTCCTAAATATAAGAGAGAAAGCTAAATACTTGTTGCTTCAAAAAGTACAGGATATCATGAATCCAAAGAGAAATCCATTACCAAAGTAATGTGAATGCCTTACTTATGTAACAATAACCTGCAAACTTCAATATTCACTGCTGACCTTGACAAAATTCGGAACTATGATTTATCGTTGTAATGCTGTACGATGAGATAAGCAAACGTTTCAGGCCTGATCCAGACCTGAACATAAGCCCTGATGGCATTGCGTATCTCAGAACTCTTTTGCATTGTGCGTGCCCTAAAAAACGCGCACACAATTATGGTGATTCAGACACGATTGCAAGAAATAACTGCGACTTCTTGTGTGCAAATGGGCAGAAAAGGGTTGGACGGATCATGTCAAAGTACAGTAAGGGTGTAGCTGAACCCGATCTAGACTCGAAAGCAGACGTAAATGCGCAGTTTGGACTCCATTTGCACCTACCGCAGGGCATGTCTAAGTCCAGGCATTTGACATTGTGTTAGCATTTAACCTCCTGTGCAATACAAAAGGTATGGGAAAGCTAATTTCCGCCGCCCGATGCTGTGTTCCGTGCAGAAATGGACTTCGGCAACAGGGGCAGGGTCACCCACAACGTGTAAGCCATACGCATGGTATTTGGTGTTTTGCATTTAAAACGTACAGTAAGGGCTGAGATTTGCCCTTACACACAATGCTCAATTCTGCGCGCACGGAGATGCACAGAGAATACGCACACGTAGAAGAGCAGGAGGGGGAGGGGGGGTTCCCTGCTCTCCTATGTGCGGTATTGTGAATCACAAATTTCATACGTTAACCATTGCAGAGGCTACACACGGAATGAACACATAAATCAGGATCAGGTTCATTAACATTTATTTTACAGGTAATTTTAGTGCATTCTTATTGGGTTGGATCCAGACCTACGTTCCCTTTACGTTTCAACGTGTACCGTATTTACGCTATCGTAATTACTATGCACTCCCCTCGGTTGTACGTACTTCCGTTTTACGCTTTCCAAACCCTACCTTAACTTTTCAAAGTGTAACTCCTGTCCGCCGTAATGGCTGCCTGTACTTACACACCTAATCACGTATGGCTGGCGCGCCCCTTCGTCCGTAGTTACGCTCTCGATACTAGGATGGGAGGTACGTACAGAGTTACGTGCCGTAACACCTGCTGCGCGCATGCACAGTACATGCAAAATAGCGTTTTTACGACTCCGTCTAGCGTAAATACCTAGCGGACGTAGCTCAGGGTCTGGCCCATTGTCACTGAAGTGCTTGCACAAAGCATAACTCTCTTTCTTGTTATACATTACACAGTGTAGTCCCCTTGGCTGTACTGTGTATGTCTATAACCTGCCATACTTGCCTAGGTATAAAGAGCTGCAGTTTTATACACGTCTGGATCCTGTATAGGCCTCCCATTATTTGCGTATTAGGGAATGAAGCTTGATTTTTGCTCTCAGGTCTGACATGGGGCCTGATCCAGACCTACGACCGCAAGCGATCGTATGCCGGTCGGGAGCGAAAAAACGGGAAAAGAAAACGCACTGCGCATGTGCAGTATGACAACTTCCGGTCGTCCGAAGGACAAGAGCGTACAGCGAGCGTATTTTAAGCGTATTTTTCGCCCAAGGGGCGTGCGTTTTATACGACGATAGTCCGGACGCTAGAGTTACTACACAGAGGCGGGGATAGCTATTTAAATTGTACAGTATGGGCGTGCTAAGCCCCGTACGACCAGCGTATCGGTACGAAAATTCGCACGGACGCTGGAAAAAGTTAGGGTAGGGTTCAGCCGCCGTAAGTAGGTGCAATCAATGGGAGTGTCATGGGCGTGAAAGTTTATACGTCCGGGCGATCATACGCTACGCTCGCGGGCGTAGGTCTGGATCAGGCCCATGGTTCTTAATGTCATTTAGCTATAAAAACAGTCCATTTGGTATGAACACAGTGGAATTCCCCTATGTTATGGTACCATCCTTCTCTGCCCTTGCAAAACTCTTATATGTATTCACAATTAACAGCAATTACTGAAGCACTTGTATAACTGATATCTCTAATCTTCTTCTAGACTAATTTAAGTATTAAATGCAGGAAATGTTTAATTTGGGAGGTGTAGTGCAGTAGCTACAAAAGGTGCAAGAAAGCACCTTTCTGCTGTATGGGATCTAGTTACTATAGTGAAAAATACCCCTTCATCAACCAAAATATCAGATAGAGCTTCTACATATCTATAAAAGATATTTTATTGCTATGAAATGATTGATTGCAAACAGCTGAAATTACAGGTATGCTATCCCACTGATGGCAAGTGCTGATACATAATAAAGGGACTATCATTTTCAAATGTCTGTATGTTACATACTTTATATCAATGTTTACATATGCCATATAAGTATCGAGGTTTGTACGGCACTGCGGATACTAAGTGGCACTTTAGAAATAAATGTTAATAATAATAACAATAATAATAGGTTGTTGGGTGAAATAAGGTGAATCAGAAGACCATCTAGATGCCATAAAGCAGGTAGAATGAAGTCAGACTGGATGGGACCAGTGTGTATATGGTAAAAGTCTATTCTCTTTGCTCTTATTAGCTTCAAGGGAGTTTAATTATAAAACCAGAGCTGAAAATAAGATTAGCGTGCTGAAAGGCATTTTAATATACTTTTAACATGTCAAAGGTACGAAGTTTCCTTTATTACAGCGTTAGTGACATTGGCAGTAAGAGTTAATGGTGCCCACTGCCACTTACATTAGCACCCTTGTGCCTGAGGGATGGTAGCGCACACTTGTTTACATGAAAGTAATTTCAGGACTATTACAAACTAGGGCAATAAGCAGTCAGTGCTCTTGTTAACAAGGCGAGTGGGTTAATGACCCATTTCATTGCTAACAACTTTTCCAAACACGTTCCCCTACTCCCAGCCCTTTTAAGTAGCCTGAAGCATCAGCCAATAACACATTTCATTACACAGAGGGTGAACACTTTGTAGATAGGAGTCGTGTGGGGAGACTCTGGTGGTGTAAAAGTGCACCTGCTCAAGTCAATCGCTTAACCATTTAGGTGCCTTAAAGCTGCTATGGTTTGTTTAATGTAAGTGTATGTGCATATAAACATTTTTATGATTGATTAGTTGAAGTAGCAAATTATGTGTTTAAACAGAAATTGTGAATGTGCTTAAGTAATACTGCCATCAAAGTATATAAGGTTTAGAGTCCCTGTAAAATTAACCTTTGACTATATTCTACAGTGTGGTTCCTGACCAAATATTTGACTTCCACAACAAAACCTCAATTACTGACAAAAAAATACACGCAGATACAGTATATTGCCGTGTCATTATGTATATTTTTATGGTCAGCTACTTACAATCATTTTTATTAATAATGTGCTAAAAGGAGCAGAGCACGCTAAAAATACATAATTATCCTGGCTCCAAATAAATTCTCAGTACAAACTTAACCCGTTTCTCTACTAACACCCCCTACCTTGGCCAACCTGGCATTTTCTTCATGTATGGTGAATGTCTTATACACACTTGGATAGACAGGAGATGCTATCTATCTGAATGTACAAGAAGAAGGTAAGGCTCACTTCTCCTCTGAGCTATTCATATCTAAACACAACTTCTAGCGATGGTCTTGCCACAATAAACAGAATGTTAGTGACTTGTCAGACTAGGTGCTATGCACAATATAAATAGAAGAGATTTCATAATACAGTACATAACTACAATACACAGTGCTGTCTTGGAAAGCTAGTAAAATGCATTTCAGTGCAACAGATTACTTCCAGGGGTCTCAAGAATTAAGTGCAAGAGGGTTCCTTAAGGGTCCAATAAAAGAAAGTAGGTTGATTTTAATGAGTTTATCAGTTTACTCCAAAGAAAAAGAGGTTACTAAATAGAGAATAGATTAATTAAACAACACACAATTATAATTTCATTGCAAGCATTGAAAGCATCAGAACACTTAAATGGTATATTAAGTGCCTTAATTTCCTATATTTAGGCATTACAGACATGGGGCTGGATCCAAACTTAAGTGCTTGAAATTAGTTACTCCTGGGCTAAACCATGTTGATTGCAGGGGAGTCATATTTCATCTGTTGCAAACAGTATTAGAGTTGAGATGTGATGTTTCCTATCTCTAGTCTAAATAACAGTGTAATAGTAACGCTGGTCAGTATCTGTGTGCAGTAAGCAATTCAGATATATTCCTGCATGCAAAGAATACAATTAACTTGACTCCCCCTGAAATCAACATGGTTTAGCCCAGGAATAACTAATTTCAAGCACTTAAGTCTGGATCCAGCCCATGACCTTTACATTTTAATTTTAGTAGTTCTTTTACAAACTTGTTCTTAAAATGGAATGTCAAAAACAATAATTGTATGGTATGATGGCACACTCTAGTGGTGAGACCTCAAATTTAATTGCACACAATGTTTAACCACTAGCATAACATTAAATAAATTAGGGCTTATTCAAAATAAATATTTGCCAGAGTCTGTGGGCCTGATACAGATGCACACCCAAATTGAATGAATCATCACACCTTCTAAATGATTTTGCATCCTCATCCAGAGGTGGACACAAGCTGAGTATACCTCCTCAACCTAGATCAGGTGCAATTGTGAGTACGGGTTATAACGCACAGCAATGTACAGTACGCTGCAAAACACAGTGCATAGTTACAATAGTAAAAGGACTAGTATAAGTTATGTTGTGAAGACATATTACTATAAGAATGCTATGGTAACAGTGTATAATAACTTAATGATTTATCTGTAAAAGCATTTTAAAGAAGTAAATGAATCAGATAATTTTGTGTTATAAATGTTTATTTCACTGTCATCAGATATTTCTATGGTGTTCTAAATATAAATGATGCTCCCAATAGAACAGAAAATAATGCATTTGGCTACCGTGACTAGTCCTGGACTTAGACAAGACCCCTTGCAGGTACACATTTTTCAACATATACCAAGCGTACTGAAGTAACGCTCAGATCTTGTGCACTTGCTGGGACACGGCCAGGCAGCTTACTGACAACCCCAAAATCAAAATCTCACAAAATTAGAATAATGTGACAAGGTTCAATATTGTAGGCTCAAAGTGTCACACTCTAATCAGCAAATTATTCCAAAACACCTGCAAAGCCTTTAAATGGTCTCTGTCTGGATCAGTAGAATTCACAATCATGGGGAAGACTGCTGACCTGACAGTTGTGCAGAAAATCATCATTGACACCCTCCACAAGGAGGAAAAGCCTCAAAAGGAAATTGCAAAAGAAGTTGTATGTTCTCAAAGTGCTGTATAAAAGCACATTAATAGAAAGTTAAGTGGAAAGGCAAAGTGTGGAAGAAAAAGATGCACAAGCAGCAGGAACAGCAGCAGCCTGGAGAGGATTGTCAGGAAAAGGCCATTCAAAAGTGTGTGGGAGCTGCAAAAGGAGTGGACTAAAGCAGGAGTTAGTGTATCAAGAGCCACCACACCCAGACGGATCCTGGACATGGGCTTCAAATGTTGTATTCCTCTTGTCAATCCACTCCTGAACAACAAACAACGTCAGAAGTATCTTACCTGGGTTAAAGAAAGAAAACCAAGGTCTCAGAGTCTGGTGGAAGAATGGAGAGGCACACAATCCAAGATGCTTGAAGTCCAGTGTAAAGTTTCCATAACACCTCATCAGTGCCACAGGCTGATAGCATCCATGACACGCCGCATTGAAACAGTAATTTGTGCAAAAGGGGCCCAAACCAAGCACTGAGTACATATGCATGATTATACTTTTCAATGGGTTTATTTTTGTTTTATTTCATGTAATATTCTAATTTTGAGAAATTTCGCTTTTGGGGTTCTCATAAGCTGTAAGCCATAATCATCAAAATTAAAACCAATAAAGGATTGAAATATTTCACTTTGCATGTAATGAGTCTATATAATATATTAGTTTCACTTTTTAAGTTGAATTACTGAAATAAATGAACTTTTAAACAATATTCTAATTTTTCGAGTTCCACCTGTACATGCTCATAAAATGCCCCTCAGAACGCACATCAATGGAGAGTCATTAACGCCAAGGTCTGGATGGGACTGTGACCATGGTTTCTGAATATACACTGTTTGATGTTGTGTGCTCACCTCTGGATCGGCCCTTTAACTGTACAAAATGGTGCAAATCCACAACTGGATAAATCTGCACTATGAGTTGTGGAAATAAAAATAAATAAATAAAAAGGTAGGTAAAATAGTGACTGATTTTGCTCATTGCACACATGCTGAACAGCTTTATTCTTAAGCTAGCTTAAATAAAATTTAGAGTTGAGCTAGAAAACATCACCTCTAAACTTATTTTATTTACTGCCTAAACATGCGGTTCAAACTTGTATTCCCAATAAATGTTCTTGTAGTTTTGTTTTGCTTTTTTGCTGTTGCTCTTCATTATGGATCATTGAGGTTATTTTACAGATTCAGTGTTATTTTAACTGGTATACTGGCCAGCCAGAGATTTAACCTTATTACCTTTCAAACATTTTTGTATATATTTTATATAGCACCAGTATATAATGTAGAACTTTAACATTTAGTTTGTAATTATAGACTATGGGGTAATTCTGCATACACACAGTAAACTATGGCCTGTATACACACTACTGACTTCTCATTTAGAAGAAAGTGATAAGAAGAGAAGCCAGAGGACATACATGGTGGATTGTATGGATATATCACATAACAAGTGCAACATGTTTGATGTGATAGTGAGGTACAATACGATATATGCCCTGTTTCGACAGTACAATAAACATACCAGATTGTCATATTGGGAACTTGCACTAGATTTAGTTGACTGGATGTGCACAGTCTAAAATTATGCTTGCTTACAAATAATTGGACAACAGTGTATGAGATCAAGTGCTACTTTATAAAATTTAAACAGATGGGTTGCAAGGTAAAAAAGAATGCGTGCAATTTCTATGTGGACCATATAAAAGGTGTAATATACTAGAAAGGGTACAGGTTAATAATAGACTAGGTGATAATTTGGTGAACTTATCTGTAGAATTGTATTTTTAGGGAGCTCTTACAGATTTTGTAGATTAAAATTGAAAAACACCGTACCTGCAATTCTCCCTTGTGTCTTGACAGAAGACGTAAATGACACATGACACGGTTAGCAATAGGCTATGAATGTAGGGCTATGCTGCACTGCACTCACAGGAACAGAAGCCTACAGCACTGACAAAGCACCTTCAAAATGTAAGAACAACGGATGGTAATGAGATAACTTTTCCATTTATTATTAACATCAAGGGTGCTGGCAGCAGCCTTCTGGTGGTATATCACAAATGTATGTCCCCCTTAACAGCACAGTGGCTAAGTGAGTAGCACTTGTGTACCACAACACTGAGGTCATGAGTTTGACTCCCGGACTAGGCCTTATCTGTGTGGAGTTTGTATGCTCTCCCTGTGTCTGCGTGGGTTTCCTCTGGGTGCTCCGGTTTCCTCCCACACCCCAAAAACATGCTGGTAGGTTAATTGGCTGCTGAATAAATTATCCCTACTGTGTGTATGTTTATGTTAGGGAACGTGTGTGTGTGTGTGTGTGTGTGTGTGTGTGTGTGTGTGTGTGTGTCAATCCGGTCCATAGTCTTGCTTCCAAAAGCCTATACTTTACAATGGGACTTACAGATACCAGTTATGCTGGTCAACAGTCACTGCCAACAAAAAATTTGACTTTACACAGATGGGAGCCCAACACAATGATTGCACCAGCTACAAGGACTCATTAGATAGGGGCCCTGGGCCATGAAAAAATAAAAGCATCCTGCAGACTGGTTTGTATATTTCCACTATCTCTAAAATAGCAGCCTAGGTGTGAGGATTTATGTAAACAATCACAAGGGGTGAAAACTCAATACCTGCCTTTTAGAACAGTAGGAGTGTTAAACAGCACCTAAAACAAATAACCGCTGAATACAAAACCAATCCACCTATCACTAACGTCAACTGTAGCAGAAATGCTTACTTCCATGACTGTAAGGAGCACAAAAAACTATTCTAATTTTACCAAAGTTGAAAGGGCTGCAGTATAATAGTTTGTTCAGTTAATGTAGCCGTTGCACAAAATTCAGTGCTTCATGTAGACACTAACAAATCAGATCCTATTTAATTAGCCTCATAAAAAGTTTTGTTACAACTGCATTTCCCTATAAAGATACAAACTGGCACAGACTTAACAGCTCAAAGATAGGAAACAAGTGACTCATGTGAACTCATATAGCGGGCCAGCAACTATTGCAAACATACTGGGGCTGATCCAGAGTTGTGGAGAAATACCATGTTGAATTGTTAGGGGCAAGTAAATTTAAACAATGAAAACAGAATAAAAATCGAGAGGTGACGTTTCTTAGCTCAACTGTAATTGATACATAAAGCTATGCAGTATGTACGTTCAGTGTGCAAAGGTGAAGTAATTTCCCTGTGTGAAAATTAATTAGCATTCTCTTACTTTGCAAAATGGTTTAGCCGAGCTGTACACTTCCACCTCTTTTGCCCTTACTCGAAAATTCTGGATCAGCCCCACTGGCTTCTGTAGGTATGGCTTAAAAAGCCCCAAAATGCTAATATGACCATCATTGACCACATAAGTGCCTGATATACTCCTGATAAAACTAACAAAATACTTACTTAACTGGGCCAAGTTATTTTAAAATAATTTTTGTGTATATATATTAATGCTAAAAGGAACCATTATCTGGCTGATGCACGATTTTGCCTGCTATCGCAATTTGTTTACTTTTAGGAAAACTGCTTCATTTTTATCATGAACACTTACATAAGCAGGAGTAGCTTTACATTGACAGTGGTTTGACACTTGGTACACAGCATGTAGTACTTGTTGAAGATACAAAGATGTTTTGCCCTTATGAAATTGAGCTCTGCTAAATATATCAAGTCCAATAAATTCCTTCACAGCTGATTGGGGGAAAATATACAAATAACCACTGGGACGGACATCCTAATGATTTTCTGGCATATAGTTGCTAAACATGTAAGCCCAGTCATTGGTCCACAAATGTTATTATCATTTGGAAATTTGTCTTACCTAAATGGAAACCATAAAATATATAAATGAAATAAAAACTTGCCTTAATCATTCTTTCAGAAAATGAACCAACATTGTGCCCCAAAATTACATCCAAACAATCAATAAACCAATATCATACAATACATACCTAAATGTACAGTAAGTGGCTCTTGGAGTGTTGCTATTTAGGTTACATGCTATTAGTAAATTACATGCTATTAGTAAATACTAAAAAATATATTCATTATATTTACATTATTACACAATATATTTAATATGCAGAAAATGCTACTATTTTTAAACGATGACTTATGGACTTTATAGTGTTGTGAAACTATAAGCAAGCATCTGTTGTGGAAGAGAGCACTGTGATTGCTTCTAAACTGATAGTTATTGAAGTATATATAATCTTACCTGCACAAAACTTTCATCATAATCTGCAAGGAACACAATTAACAGGCATATGGTCCCATCCCTGGTAAAGTGTTTACAGATGTAGCCAATAAACACAAGAAACACAGCAAAGCATGCATGCAGATACTATACATTGACAATTGGTTGTACATTGTTAAATGTCACAGGTTTTAACAACTTATCCACGGGAGAGCTATTTTCCAACACTGATAACACAGTATAAAATTTGCCTTGTTTAGGATACAGCATACAAAACAGTGTTTATTCTCTGTACATAATATTTATTGAAGAACATTATGTTGCCATTTTTTTTTATGTAAATGCTCATGTTCAATAAAAAGATTTGAAGCACCTTGATCTCTACAAGCATGCAAATTGTCTTTGGGAATTCTATTCAAAAGTAAGCAACACATTACATATATATCAAATGAAAAGCTTTAAAAAAATAAATAAATAAAACTGAACAAAATAATAAATTATCAAAAAACCAAGCAAAGCAAGTCTCCAGTCTGGTATCAATAAATCAATAATTTATTCATCTAAAAAAGTGTGTAAAAGTATAGACCTTTTTGTTCACAAGGTATATATGAAGCACATTTATATTGAAGATTCTTTGAAGAACTTATTTTTTATTTATTTTTCCTTTTTTTTTTTAATCAAATATTTTTTATTTCATTTTTCTTTCTTCTTTTTCATTTTTTTTTTCATTTTTTTTTTAGAGTATGAGGTACCAGAAGCAGGATTAAAATTTAGTTTAGAACTCCCAAAAACTCAGCCTCTCTCATATCAGTTGGGGATCAATTTCCCATCTTGAGGGGCATTTTTTTGTACAGATATTTATAGATATTTGTAAATGTGTGTATATATTTATATATTTATAGATTTTATATATAAAATGGAAAAAAACACAGCCAGTAAATGCTTTAAAAAAATTAGGTTCATTGAGAAATGTACAACTTTTACAATTTTGTTTTAAAAAAAAGACTGATATATATTTCTATATACAAATACATTATCCTTTAGTCACAGATCAGATTTTTTTTCCTCCATCAGGTGAAAATGTTAAATAAATGTGATCCCCTCCCCTAAAATCTAGCACAACATGTTCATGGAAAAGGACGCCTGGTATTGTTGTGCAAGTGATGTCCTAAAATTGTCTTATGTCATAGTTTAAATAAATTTGCATCTTGCCAAATCCATCCAGGACATACCTCAACATTTAAATCTTCTTTAAATAGCAAATGACAATGAAAGAAATTAGACAGACATACATAAATACCTATACATGATATACGCATATGGGAAAAGAGCTGCCTGTATGTTTCATGCGTTTTACTGGATTGCCAGTGAGCTTAGTGATATGAAGAAAAGATTAGGAAGAGTATGTGAAACCATCAGATTCCATGTACTGTATCTGCTCCTCAGTGCACTACACAAGTGAAATTAACCGCTGAGAGGCACCATTCATTAATGGCAAGCTGGCGACTAGCACATCTTTGTATAAATAACTAAGAATTACTGCTCTTTGTAATAGCTATAGAAGAATAGTTCAGATTCTTGGCTCACGTCTTTTGTCTCGGAAAACTGACCTTAAGAGTTTATTTACAATTTACGAAAGGGACACATTCCAGTTGTTTTTTAAAGACCGGCTGATATTGTTTATCACATTTTTCTTAATGTAACATCTAAACAATATCAAAACACTAGAATATAACAATACCATCAATGAGGATTTAAAACAGTACAGGTAAAATGGCTGCTATAATTCTTATTCTTAAAAAGCATTCTGTCTGCCCAATAAAAAAAACCCTAACTGTAGAAATAAAACTTTTCAATTTTATTGATAAATTAATCTAATTAACGTCACTCGTAATCCACCTTGTTTTGGATCGCATAATAAAACAAAATAAAAATCTGTATTTCTCTAGAAAATTTTACACGGATCATAGTGGAGGCTACTTGAATACAGATATACTAAAACTAATCTGTTCTGCTGCTTTCACTACACTCAAACATCAATCACTTATGCCTTCAGGTAACTGCATCAACCACCAAAACCCTAACAGGAATGTTGAGGAATGAGTTGGAAAACTGCCTCAAAATATTCATAAGCACTAAATATAGCTTATGAGGACTTGAGCACTGTATCTATCCTTTAAATGTAAGATTTTGAAGTAAATCATTTTACAGGTTATTTCTAATGCAGTTAAGGCAGTTTTGAAAAGTATGTAGTCACCTGCAGCCCTTAACTGCACTGATGAGACTTATTCACTACAGCTTAAGATGTCTTTTGGTATGGAATTTTATATAGCGGTCTTTCTGTCTGATAAAAATAAATAACGTGAAGCCATTTGGGCCACCAATTCAGTCCCCGACATATTTTCTCAGTCACAACTTGCTGGAAACATAAAGATGTATGTAAAATATGTACAACAGACACTCTGATCTCAATACTGACAGCTGCAGAGATTGTACATACAGCAGAATGCTATACTGAATAATAGAAAGAATACTGACAAGTTTGGCACTCATAAAATAACTTTTCTTACTGTGATACTACTACAGATTTAATCAGATTAACATCAGAGAGAGATCTGAAACCTATAGTCACACTTAAATACTATCACTGTTTGTATGCCTTGAAGAGCCTGGTGTTGGTTATGCTGGATAAGTAGGCTGATGCAGTAGTGATGTGTACTTGAGAAGCAGATACAGTAACGGTCCGGGTAAAATAAGGTGCTGTGTAACGTCAGTACACCTTGAGGATACCGACTTGATATGCCAGTGCCTTGTACATTTGCTTAGTGCAAGCGGCAGACCACACTGACACACTGATGGACAGCTGCCTAGACCCTGCATTATCAATGGCATTTTGTAGCTACTTTTTCTTAGTATTCTGCAGACACCCTTGACTTTCTCACATACTACCAGAAGAATGTTGTGGGTATTGTTATTTTTTGTGAGTCTTGAGTGTTGCACAGAAACAAGTGCTGCAGATGAAGTGCATTTTCTCCACTACTGTTATAGCTTGTCACTGTCCTGGTACTGCATGGTTATCCCAGGGCACAATGAATGTTGGCCATGGGTTCTTCAGATGTCCGTTTGTCAAGGCAGGGTAAAAAGTTTCAGAGAATACCCATAACCATGTTGTACATTTGTGTGAGCACCGTGAAGTGAACAGGTAGGCATGATGTTCTATCCTGAGTAGCCGGATTACAGGTCAACCACGAAAGGGCATTATACTGTTCAAGAACAAACCTAAAGTACAGGAAAAACTTGATTAATAAACCTGCATGTAAGATAACATACTACACAGTTCTAGTATTGCTCACTTCTAATGAGCCATGCGATCAGTAGAGAAACATCACAGAGAAGAAAAAAAATGTAATAGAAAATTAAAAGTAAACAAGTTGCATATCTAAATTATAAGCACATGATAAAATGATCACACCTTTATAGCATCATTTCTTGTTTACATATTCATGTGTTTCCATGTCATTTACCACACCCCAACTATAGATTATTAGTGGTCTGGGTTCATTTTTAAATATTTGTTTTGCTGCATCACAGAACAGAAAAGAAAAAAGAAAAAAACCCCATAAAACATCCCCATCGCACAAACAGTCCAGAATACAGAGGAACCGCAATTTCTTGCGCTCTATGTATAGTACATATGTATTACCTTAATACATCAGATGTTGTTTTGGAATCCAAAGGATGAGGCACACGCTGTGATGTGCGTGCAGGAATGAGGTCATCACTTTGAGATACAGAAATGTGATGATGTAAGGAAGCCTGTGAACCAGAGGGTACAAAGTTCATTCTTGTTTTGCACAAATCCTTGTAGTGAAGCACATTAGACTAACATTTATATAGGTTAGTATTTTCTTTTAGGGTTTCTTGGTTTTTCCCCTTCTACCTCTTCTCAATATAAGATAAAAGCATGCACAAACAGGATTATTTACCTTTAGAAACAAGGGGCACTGGTTTTGGGCCTGTGGACAAGATGACCAGAACCACTCAGGCAGGTTTTCTGCTTTGGCTGTGGACACATAGTAACCCAGTGCCAATGGCTGCTGCTTTAGCTCTTCTGGTGTTTCCCGTGAAAGCAGCCTTTCACCCTGACTCTGCAAAGGAACATCATGTCATTATTGGGGATGTAGACAAACTTTCATATGACTGTTGTCCCAAAGTATATATACAAACAGGCTACCTTATACTTGATATGCACTGTTGTATTCAAAGCAAAGCAATAACCCACAACATTGCAGCAGATGGCCCCAAAAATCCCTCAATGTCCATACAGTGTACTGTAGATGTAAAGTACTTGTAGTGTTACTGTGTTGGGAATCCATGTCCACTTCGGTGGAACTTGAACACAGTCTTTTGTCATTTTTGGTAAACTGCTGTATATAACTGAAAGTAAACTACCAGTTACAGAAAGTGCAATTTTGGCTTTTGCTGCTGATCATAAATTCACAGAATTCATATAGGAATTCTAATACTAGTTCCCCTTCCACAACACAAATAGTTCCTACCACAATACAGGTAATAGTCTTTAACCAAGTAATATACTCTGAATGGGCTCATTCCAAGGTTAAACCTAGTTTAGTGAAACAACATGTGGACATAACATGAGCCGCAGAGCAAAATGCGATATTTTGGCCACATTTTCAACAAAAATAAGTTGAGGGGAAAATGAAATTGCCGCAATGACACCAAGTGTACAGTACTATAAAAGGGATCATTAAATCTAACAGCAGGACATAATTAAAGTAAATGTATGTGATCCTATGCAGCTACACTATATTAGGTCACCTAATTAGCCTGAAGTCAACAGAATCTGTCGAAACATTACCTATACTACACTACAATTACCAACATGTGTGTAACTAAATGGCCAGTTAATACAACAGAACACAGTTAATTGTCCATTGCCTTCGGTAAGAATACTATATACTGCCATTCTATCTTAATTGTAAATTTCCAATAATAAACAATGCAAGTTTAGCACAATGCATACATAATAAGCTAACACAGCATTGATATTGCAATAAAGGTGGAGACTGCCTCAAGCTGTGGCAGCAAAACTAATTTAGAGGTGTAAGTATTATGCATGGTATGTATTTTTCCTCAGATTATTATTGCCTGGTATAAGACGCTGCAAGAGGGATATGAGTACTAGAATGGCATCGGGAAAAATAAGAATCAGATATTAATCTATGGGTCTAGACTGGTGTATTCCTTAACTCACCCGACTATGCTGGAAGTGAGATCCTCCTCCAATGCCTGTTGGAGATCCTGGAGAGGAATTTGGAGGAGAGTGCAGGTTCCCTTGGATCAATATTCCTATATCATTGTCCATGTCAGGCATATCCGGAAATGGCAGATCAAACATATCATCTAAATGTAGAAAAAGTATAAAAAAAATGTAACTTCTCAGGATTTTTTTTCTTTTTAATTATAACCAGTAAAATGTCTAATCAGTAACTGCATAGACCAGAGGCCATTAGGAGTGCATATAAAGGTGTATACATGATACACAGACATAGATCTTACTAAAATAGCAAACAGTATCGTACATATAGAATTTCCCTATACCTTACATTGAAAAGCAGGGCTGCCCTTAGCTCTTGAGGGGCCCTGGGTAAAATCATACCTGGGGCCCCCCCTCCATGAGGCACCATTGCTTAGTTGTTTTTAATCCGTGCTCAGCACTGTTTCTAAACAAGTATCGCTGACAGTTTAGTGCTGTTGCTGCTCAGGCTTGCAGTGGGACAATGACTCTGGGTTTAGAGTCATGGGAATGGATCCACAGGTCAGTCTGTTAGTTCACTTACACACACAAAATGCTTAAGTGGAATGTTTTGACTGGTGGACGCATGCAAAATTGTACAGTAAGGGCTGGGTTTAGGGGATACGCACGGATCAGCGGTCGTACGGACTTAGCCTGGCATAAGGAGCAACAGCTGTCAATAACAGCTATGAGGGAATCATAGATAAGAAAGTCATCCTCGACTACTAGTACTAGTGGCAGGGGTCAGCCAGAGCCGATATCAAAGAGTACAGATAATGCTATATTTTAATGACATTGCCAATTTATGTCCCAATGAGCAGGCGGAGTCATGTATACACACTGACCCAATTTACCAGCAACATCTGTTATTTCCTTCTCCCATAATACTGCTCAGAAAAATAGGAATATGCTTGCCCACAAGAAGTGCATATTGCAGGAAGTAGGGTCAGAATCGCTGCACAGGAGGTCAGGGCAGAATACACGCAAAGATTTCAACAATTATTATTTTTTTTAAACAATTACTGTGCTGGTCACACAATTAACAAATGTTTTCAGCAACATCTATAAAATGTATAAGCTGCAATGATGATGTAAAAAGGTTTGAATGGCCACTGTATCATTATATTAGATTTTCCCCACGTAATTAGTGTGTACACTGTTCCAACCTTCTCTGCAAGATTCTGCATCTACTTTCTGTAGTTTGCAGGTAATGATGTTAAAATAGATCCCATCTTCTGGAATTTTATGCAGTGAGTGCCTAGCTTAACACCACTACATTACCAAGTTAAGACAACTATTAGATTTTTACATAAATATTCTACAGAATGGAGATAATTTTATATGCTTGGTTTGGAAGAGCTCTTTTTTTACTTAATGACAACTCACCATTGCTAAAACCATCCTCATTGGGATAATTAGCCGGAGCAACCTGGATGGTGGCTGATGTAGGAAACACCAAGATGTGGGTGCAAGAGGCATCTTGTGGTGTGCTGAGCTGAGAGGTCTGCAGGTTCAAAGCTGTGCTGCGACCAAACACAGATCCCATTGTAACTGCATCTGTAGCAAAACAATCAGAATATAACATTTGAAACATTCTTTAAAAGTTAGCCAGATAATGCAAAATAAACATACAAAAAATGTGTAATAAAGAACTACTGTCTCCACAGACAAAGCAGTGGAAAACAAAACAATGCATATAAGGCTTAAACATATTCAACAACATCTGTCCTTTCACCCTCACATCAACGCTACTGAATAAGTACCAAAACGGTATGCCTGAAGCAAAGTCAGGCTTCTGTAGCTCTGCAACATAGCTATAAAGTCATGGGAAAAAGTCAGAGGCTGGAAATCAAATTACAACATGACACACAGTACTGTATATGTAACACAATTAACAACTCGTTCAGAGACAATAATTACTTTATATTGGCAAGAATCTCATTCAAACCAGAACCATAACACTTACCGGGCATCACATTGAAGGATCCCTGTGGCTCCATGGCTACAAGACAGGCACTAAGAATAGATGGTGAGTCAGCAGCAGAGATTCCACACATTCTGCATGCTTCTTTGAGCTGACGGCTAATGTTCTGAAGTGAGCACTCGCCTAGTAAAATACTCCAATCTGAAACACACACATTAAAAAATAAAAATAAAAATGTATTAGTGAAAGTAGCACTTTATATTACACTAGAAAAATACATTTGAATTAATTATATACCTTTCAGCTCGCCATGACCAAGCCTTCCTAGGCGCCCAATCACAACTCTCCAAGGCAATGATGTCATCTGCATTATGCCTATACACCACTCCCATAACTTCTGCAAACCAATTTTTCTTGCTGATACTTTGCTCCTTCGAAACCTGATGGATAACAAGCAATAGGTGTATTATTCCAATTTCTGAGTTTAGGTTTTCTAGCAAATTGCATTAATAATATTTATTATAAAATATAATATAATAGGATATCTGTTTTTTTTAAGGGTTTACTACAGCTCCTATGGCTGGAAACATTCCTTGTTATGGGTAAGCCACAATTATGTAGAGAAAAAAAAAATGTAAAGTAATGGAGCAAATTTAATGAGGTAATTGCTGTATGTCATAACTGCGCCAGGCAGTATTCCTTTGCAATACTTCCAGTCTATGTTTTTCTATTATTGTCCATTTCATCTTGCGCTCAACAAGTTTAAAGTTAATCTAGGATTAATTTTGCCTGCTCACAAAGTTATAGTGTTTTGTATATATATGTCTTCACTAGATATGGTTCTATTCTGCACTCATACATTGTTTTATCTGCTATTGGATATAAATCATACAATGGAATACAGCATTACAGTGTCGCATAATTAAGAAATTTACCCTGCTGTTCTTCCTCTCAACAGTACTTCTGAAAGAAAAGTGGGCTAATCGTACAGTAATATGCACTGTGACCTGCAATATTAGCTACAACAATGCATAAGAGATCAGTGCCACCTTAGCTAGTGAAACCAGTTATACTACTTAGACAGCCCCTTTCAAGTATGTTAGCAACAGAATTTTAAAACAGCTAAATCATAATTATGAATAAGCTCTGAACCCTATCAAAACTGGATACAAAGGGGTATAATACATAATACCCTCTTAACCGTTAATAACTCATGTGCAATGATTTGGATGCCTATGGTGTGTGTGTGTGTGTGTGTGTGTGTGTGTGTGTGTGTGTGTGTGTGTGT
>WWET01000348.1:490669-527180 GCA_011038615.1 Limnodynastes dumerilii
ATATATATATCAGGAAGTCCAAGGTCCAAATTTCTGGTCACCATGGCAACTTTACATTCAGGATTCGCTGAGCCTTGATTTAAATAATACACTAAAAATGCTTAATTTGGGTGATCAGGACAGATCATGCTGTAATACACTGTTGGTCCATGGTATCAAGAGGTTTGCGTTAGCAGAGTCTCCAAAAACAATGGGTAATGGTTCCATGGAGGATGTCACTAGTATCAGAGCACCAGCATCTAGCAGTTAACACTATCCCATTAAAATAACTGTTAGCAGTAGAAGGGTTTCAATTGTACCTTCTATATATGTTTGAATAAATTCAGGGAAGTTTTCAAGAAGTTCCTGGAGGAAGAGTGCCCAACTGAAGCACTAGGTGGCAATAGGGAGGGGGCGATCATGGAACTTTTTACTTAACTAAAAACTTCTGAGTGCTGAAACATGGATTATAAAAGGTAGTTTCTGCAGGAAAGTTAAAGTTATATCTCCTAGTAATTAAAAGGTGTCAAGATAAATTATTTAAAAAAGCCATTCAATTTCATATTGATTACCATTGCAAGCCCAATGTTCTCACCTATTAGGTACATGGATATTAACCACACAGGTCTCCAGTAGTTCACCTTGCAAGTCAGTGCAGCAAGCCAGTAGCCAGCGCTGATCATGAGACAGACAATATCCCACAAACAGCACATTGTACTTCTGCCCAGCCTCACCAAAAGTTTCTCCAAGCTCTGTTTGCTTGTCTTTAGTAGGGGCTAGCAAAAATGGCGGGGAGTACATCTGCCAACGAACTGGTTCCTGTAAAAGGAAGAAAGGAATATTTGTAGATGTAAAATTTTAAAATTGCAAGTAAAACAAAAACAAACAAAAAACAAACATTACAGTAGCACTTCTCAAAACAACATCTTTTGCAAACCACTGGCTGGATTTTCCATAGTCCATTATGCAAAAATAGAAATGTGCCCCTATGGTGTTACTTTCCCACTTACCTCTGTGTTCCTCAGTATTGCATTAAGAGCAGCTGTTGGACCAAAGCCTGTGAGTGGCTTGATAGGTATTTGTGAGGCAATTGGCCGATGGCATTGGCAGTATACAGAGAAAGCTAGAGATTTCATATGCTGGATATAGGAGACTGTTTCATCATTCATCGGCTGCAGAAGATATCGACAGGGAATCACCTGAAAAAAGTACACCATAAATAAAGAACTGCAACTGCAAACACAGACAAAATGGCAAAACACTAGCAAAGTTTATAGCGTTTATATGGATTATGCAAGATGCCATACACATTGACTGTAAGCAATGCATGGAATAATCACTGCTCCATATGTATTTTTACTCTGCTATTTGTTCTACCTGTAAACTACTTTACAGGGTATCTGTGTAAAACCAGTCAACAAAATAATAACCATTAAACTGCAACAAGTGCATCTTGTAAAATAGATCACAACTGAAGAAAGAGCATGTAAGATGCAAAGAAGAATAATACCTGCTAAATTAGTACTAAAAGTAAATCAGCAGAGCAAAGCTAGAACTACTTTCTAACAGCAGCTCACAGGCAGATGCATTCCCTGCCACCTTCCTATTATTTCCCCTCGCTCCATAGACTTTTCTGGAGAGAAGCAATCAGTTTAAAGGAAAATTAGTCAGCAATATATACCCACTTAAATTGGAATACCCATCATACAATTATTTGGCCAATCATATTCTATGGTCGATTGCATGCTCATATCAGCTGCATAAAAAATTCTTTAAAAGATAAAGCTACTGTAGTGGATTTTATTTTATGTTCCACTGTGTAATCAGCTTCCCGACACTGCCTGATGGCTATTTTCTTCCAAAGTTGACTAATACATGTGCAAATCCTTGGAAATAATGATATTGGGCCTGATCCAGAACTGAAAAGATGTTGCCCGGCGTAGCTACGGCAACGGCCGATCAACGATCGGGCGTCTGTAGGAGCAACGCAGTGACACTGGAGGGGGCGTCCCCCAGCGTTACTACGTTAAATTTAATGCAGGTAGGTGGGGGGAGGGTAATGAGGCAGGGAGGGTGGCGTTTGCGTTGCAACGGCGCCGTTCCAGCGTATTAACACTCGCTTACGCCGGCTGAAGTTAGGGTAGCCTTCAGCCAGCGTAAGCGAGTGTTAATACGGTAAGACGAGGGGGAGTGTCGGAGGTGTGCAGCGATGTTACGCTGAGCAGTAAATCGTAGTTCTGGATCAGGCCTATAGTGTGTATGCAAAATATCATATGTTCTTTACCTTGTTTTATTAGTCACTGTGTTTATAAAATTAGGTAGGTGTGTGCCTAGCTTTAAACCTTTAAAATATAACTTCCTTTAAAACTGACAGAGATCAGGCTTTTTTTGGGACTAGAGGTTGCCATTTAAATCAGTATTTCCCAACCTCAGTCCTCACAAACACTGTTAGTGGTCCTTGAGGACCGAGGTGGAGAAAAAATGTATTTAAATGGTACCAAGTGTAAAAACAGGACAAAGTAGTATTTCCAAGCCATGTCCACTAGAGGGTCAACTGGAAAGACTTCTTTTTACTGTTGAGATGCTCTTCATCACCTCAAATACATGGGTAAATTAAGCTGGATGAAGACAGACAATCCTTCTCACTGCACTTATTGATTGGACTAGACAACTTTTTTTTATTATTATTACTTTTTTTTTTTAATTAATAGGGCTGTACATGTAGCTAATAGGATAAATTTACTTCTTCAAATGTCAAAAGCTGGTTACATCTCTGATTTAGGATCTTGTGAGAAGCATGCAAATTTAAGCTTAGTACTTGCTAAACTAAAAATGTTGTAGCATAAGCATCAATATACAAAACGGTTTATAGACTATGACTGTACCTGCAGGACACAGGAAGAGCGAAGTTTTTGTGGTAGGCTTTCCAGTATATCTGTAAAACACCGTATTAGACCCAGCAGCCAGAAGTTCCCTGTGTGAGACTCTTCATCTGTATATGTAAATGGGTCCACTATGTATATAACCACAGTGGGAGAGAAAGTGAGGACCCCAGCTGGCTCTGCAGACGTTGGGATGCCAATCTTCTCTCTTTCTGTTGTACTGTAAATACATATTTGAGAAAACAAGTTGTTAATTCTGTATATTCAAACAAATAAGCAAACAAACTATGCATATTTTCACTGTACAGTATATCAGTAAACACAAAAACTAAAATAGTGAAATACCAGTCATGATGTCTAGAAATTTGGACTTGGCAAGCAGCTTGAAGTGAAGTGTGCAACCGCAGGTCTATCCATGGGATGACCGGTGAGGTCTACTTGCAGGCCTGCTCAATCTACAGGGACAGAATTGGCTGTCATTGTAGTTTTAGCGGGCAAGGATTAGTGGCCACTTGGGGGCTTTCCCTGTGGATAAACAGCAGGCAGTTGACCCCTCCCAGCATCAAAAGCCCCAGTGCGCACTGCAAAGGAACAGGAAGGATAAGAAGACTAACATAAGACTGTTAACTCTCTGTACTTTAAAAGAAAGTATTTTAATATGGTTTATCCAATGAATGATGAAATCCTCCAAATAAATTAAACCTCCACCAACCACATTAAAATGACATATAAAACTAAATTCAAAAGGATAAAAAGACAAATTATTTTTTTCAACATACAACCATATAAAAGACAAAACAGAGACTCCAATGCTAAAATCCTATAAGTTCACAAATTAAAAATTAAAATATATGAAACGGTCCCATACCTGTGGGAGGTGGAGATGCAAACAATTGGTGCAGTGAGCCACTAAATGTACCTGGGAACAGTGGTTGTCTCTGAATGAAGACTATCGTCAGAGCCCACACAGGGAGGAGACTGTTGGAGATACTGCTACTGGCGTTTTGGGCGGATATGCCCTTTCCCAAAGAACTGTCAGTTCTGCCACTCTTGGTACGGACGCCAGCGATGGTCTTTAAGCATAGACAACTGCTGTTCACAGGTACAAAATCTAGTGGTTCTCCACACCTCCACCTGCCACAGATATGAGACCGTTTTGAATTGTTTTTAGCATTGGAGTCTTTGGGGGGTTTTTTTTTATACATTTGTGTGTTAAATAAAACTAATTTCTTTATAACTTTAATTTTCTTTTATATGTCATTCCACTGAAACGGGGAAGGATCAGTTTATTTGAAGGATTTTATTGAGGACTTCATCATACATTGGACAGACAGTATTCTAATAATTTATTTTGAACTATTAAGAGTTAACAGACTTTGGATCATATTCACAGATCATAAGATGTGGCAGTATCCACACCTAACTCATCTGACCTGCCCCCATTATTAGTATCCTTATGGCATTAAAGAGTGCCATAGGGCATCATTAACTAACTGTTCTTATTTTCAGTCTTAAGAAGGAAAATACAAACGGAGAACCCTTCCCCTCGCCCTTCCTGGATAACAAAGGACAGATGCTGCCGTGACACACAAAGTTTCTACTGTAAATGGACACAACTAATGGATAGCAATTTGTAGCCTAAATGGTCAAACTTTGTCAACTAATGCTTAATGCCATTTTTTTTATTTTTTCATGTCAAAAGTCGTGTAACATAAATTAAATGAAATCTGTTTGTTAAACGTTATGGCAGATAAAAGGGAAGAGAAAACCCTAGAAAACTTCAGAATCTATTACTATGGACCAGATCCTTTGTGTATGTGCGGGATTCACATTCACAGATCCACAATATCCATACTTTCATGCAACACCACTGCTAAGCATTCCACTCACAGGGACAGACTTCCGATACCTTTAACAACAAAGGGAAAGGCAAAGGGAAAAAAGCAGCAGTTTGGAAGTCCGGATCAGTACACATAGAAAGGGCATGTGTATACTGTACATTCTGATTAAGTCCTGCCCACTTGTGATCACAACTCAGCCACTCTTTTAGAAGCTTCCTTTTCTTAGTCTGGATTGGTGGAACGTCTTCCTAACAAGTAGCCCAGATGCCTGGGTATACTAAGAGCATAAAAGCTGATGAAATGCAATACAAAAAAAAACCCCACAGAAACTATGGGGGAAAAAATCATAACTGGTGGATGAGAAAAATGTTATTAGGTTAATATTTGTCTGCTACCTGTTGGTTTCCATTTTTAACAGCAAAGCAAGTACTAGTATATGGTCATTGTTGCATATTAAATTGTTAATGAGACCTTTATAGGCTGTTCACCTTCTGTTCACAGTATAAACACTGTTTAAAGAGGATTTATTCATTCAAAAGATGCAAAAAATATGATCTGAAACTAGATCATACATTTTATGCAGGCTCCTGGATGTTCATATAAAAAGAGTTCGGTTATCATGGTTACATGAGCCACCAAGACGGTGGCCCATGTAATTCTATAACATATCAAAAGAAAATGTGTCTTGCATTATATAAAACCCAACACAGACTGGGATCCAAAGCACTTGTCACAGGTTCTCCACACTGTATTTTTCTGTGGTACAAGGAATTGGACCAAAGTAGCTTATTAGTGTCAACCTCAACTAAATATACAAATTAAGCAAGAAGCAGAATGTTCGTTCTTGTCAATGGGTGATATTTTGTTTTAGCAGAAGTACCAAAATTAAATTTGCTAACAATGATGAACAATAACTTACGTTTCAGGTGTTTCAAGTTGTGTGGATGACTGGTTTGATTCTCCCTCCACAGAGGACTGGGGTAATGATGAACGCTCTCCTGAAGTGGAAGGATTCTGTGTCGGACAAGTGCTGAATCCAGGAGGAGCAGAACTATTCCCAGCTGGGACTGAAGCCGAAGATGACTGTGGTGCAAGAGGGGCTGTGCCAGTGCCGTTAGGAGTGGAAGTGAAGGGAAGGTTGGCTGGACAAGGAGGAGGTGCAGCAGAACTTGGTGTGCCTTGTGCACTACTGGATGGGCTTTTAGGAGGCAACAACAGACTGCTATCCAGCTGCAGTGAGGACAGATAAGGAGCTAAACAAAACACCACAAAATAATGAAAATTAATAGGGCACAAAAGAAAACAAAAGCAATATTTATTCTGGATCACCTTGTTTATCAACTTGTTAATATGTTTAATGTAATCTGTATGGTGATGTGAACTATTTCATTAACATGAATAATAATAATTACAACAATAATAATGTCTTGAAATGGATAACGGACCAGATCCAGACTTCAGATATTTTTCTAATTTACATATTAACTGGATCGCAAATGTTTTTTTTTTTGTATTGTGAATGCATCTGTTTCATGCAATCAAATGGATTGCTTTTGCAAGTGTACAGTCCTCTTAATGCATACTAATCCAGGCCTCTGCACTCGTAAATCAGAAATCTTAAGGTTAGTCCTGGTTTCCAGAAGTCCGTATGTGCGAGTAGTAACAATGCAAACACACAGATGTATACACAGTGCAACCTAACACTTCAATACAAATCGGAACTGAAAGTCAGGCTCCAGCCCGTAGTTACCACAAAGCACAATTTAAACACAAACATTCACGTACAACTCACCTAAATGTTGCCGACAGGTCTGAGCATACATCTGCAGACGAGCATGGTTGTCTATGTCTTCACTGGGGTTTTCCTCAGTAGATGTTTCAGTTGACAAACAGCCAACCTTCATAATCCCATCACTCAGCACTTTACAGATTGGTCTGTGTTGTCCAAGGCGGGACATCTGAGGTGTTAAAAACAAACAAAAAAAAGTTTGGTGCACTTACAGAAAGTTGTAATAGAAAATTAAATTCACAATAACAATATTTAAGTTGTTTCATAATTATAAATAAATCTAAATGCTTATAGATAAGTGGATACTTTATTATAGTCATCTAAAAATATGATGAGCAGCTGTAAGAGGAAAGTAATGGAAAAAAACAGACATCATTATCTCTTACCTCATATACTGCACTTATATCACTAAAGAAAGATTTAGCGCCTTCAAGCAGTGCTGGATTTTCTGGACACAACACCAGATATCCCACATCCCGCGGCCCACCATAAGGTTCTAGAAGCAAACGCTCCCAGAAGGGAAGAGAGAAAGGAGCTATAGTGAGGAAGTCCTTGTCATAACCCACTAGGAGGTTGGGTATGGGCAGTGGTTCTGGAGATTCTTCAGATCCTAAATGTATGGTTTGAAAAAAATAAAAATAAATTACGCTTTACAAACAATACATACATAACATACATTCAAACTATAGTTTAAAATGGCCCAGTATCGTTACCATAGGATCCACGGCCAGCCATTTTGTGAAACTGTTGCCAGGTGAGGGGACCCTGTACATGCTGGATATTCTCCCAGGTCCGCCCTGTCCTTTTCTTTTGGATGGCATCCTGCAGGAATGGCTGAAGGGATAGCAACATGCGCACCACATCCTGAGAGGGGAGCATGCTTACATCAAGCACTGAGGACAAGGGCACAAAAAATGGAAACAATAAGTGCTCCAACAGTGACTATTAAAGCTATTAATTACATAACGAAAAGTGAGATTCTTGAGTATATCTGAACTTAGCCTCAAGTAAGATTCACTGAAAAAGTAGATCAATGCTCTCAAAAAAAGGTAAGTAAAACATGAATTATGGTGACACAGACATACACGTAAAATAGTAATACTAAGATAAACATAATTTGGGATTTGGATATTTTTAGTATTCAATATCTTTCTAGCATCATCACATTACATATAGACCATAAAGGAGAGGAGGTAAAGCGACCAGTAAGCAGGAACTACTAGAACATGTGCAGAAATAAGCTGCTTTGTTCCTGCAGTTACTGGCTGGCATAGACTATCGCATTTTCTAATTAGAGAAGTGGACAATTATGAGTTGGCTGAGTATAAATCTGATGGAAATGTGCACTAAGGACCATATCCACAGCTAAGTACAAGCCACTTAAAGTACAAGCACCCTCCAGATGTTTTGCAAGGTGTACGATAGTAAGTCCTATCGTACACAACTCCGTTCTCAGAAAATGTGATTTACTAAGAAAGGGTCTGGGCTTCCCATGGTTGGATGGATTGCTGATCCACATGTGTGACCTAAGGCTGCCTTATGGCAGTGTAAGTGAAATTTTACACACAAGGGGGGGTGACAGGGGAAGTTCACTTTTCACTCCTCTCTTCCACACAGAATTAAAGACCCCCGTATATATGGGGTCAGGATCCGGTCCTCAGTCATCTTCATAGATTATCTAATATATCTTATGTTATTTCAGACAAATGTGCATCTCTTTCTCACAAAAGTGCATGTTTTCCAGTGTCCTTGCTGAAGCACAGGTGTGCACATGACTCTGAAAAGATCTGTGGGTGGTATTCATTATATCATTTGTGATTATGAGGAGACCTGGAAAACATGCACTGCTAGTGGTACTTGAGGACAGTGGGGCTGATTCAGAATTTAGGAGAAAGGGTACAACAGATGCAAGTGTACAGCTCAGTTAAGTTACTATTCTGCAAAGTAAGGGAAGCTAATTAATTTGAATTATTTTGCATGCAGGGAAAATACTTTACTTTTGCACATAGAACTCTTATGCTGCATAGTTTTAACATTAATCTATAAAATAGAGATGAACTAAGAAACTTCGCCTCTCACTTCGAATTCTGGTTTCATAATGTAAATTTGCCTTTCCTTGCATTTCAACATGGTATTGCTCAGGTCTACACTTCCACCTAAAAGAGGTGTAAGTGAAGCTCTGAAGGGTTGAGAACCCTTGCACTACAGTAATATCTTCCCTAGCAATACCCCTTACATGCTGCCTAGAATAAAAAAAGGTTTATTGTCTGATGGGGAAGCTAATCACAATAATTACAACTTTGGTTATGTTTTGTTAGATTAACTTGTTTAAGTAACAAGGTAAATTTGTAAGAGGTAAAACATTTCAACAAATTAAATGAAACAAATAATGTTTGTGTAAGTAGTATCGCATCCTTCACTTGTCATACCCAGGTGACATTTAAATATACCCTTTAACAGAAAATTATTTGGAATTGTGGTCTAAATAATGAAATTGGGTTTATATGGTACAAATGATCATAGGAACAAATTTATAGATTAGACTCAGCGCTTTTGTGCCCCCCTCCAGATTGCAAATCTATTTTCTACTTGTGGGTTTTATTGGAAGTACAGCAGGAAATCTCCCCTAACGTACCTTTGTGATTACTTTATTTTACAAAATATAACCTATGTAACATATCTAACTTTTGTTACTAACGCAAGATTAATAGGACATTATGAGGCTGAAAGTTTACTTGATGACACATGCATGGCCATTAAACTCAAGACGCTTTTCTAATAAGTGGCGCATGGCTGATACTGATTAACAGTCAGTGTGGCTGCTTTATTGCAAATACAAGATTGCAATGAAAGAACCACAACTGAGTCTGTTTATCAACAAACTACAAATGACATCATGCAGTCTGATAAAGGTTTCTAATGTCTAAGAAATAAGAGTGAAGACAGATGTGACTCAGATATACTATTCTCACCATTGTTGTGTGGCCAAAGATGAAAGGTAGCACTTCTGACCAAACTCTCATCAACTCTTCCCCCAGTTGGATTGTCCACATACTGCCGTCCCTGCTCCAATGCATTTAAGCATTCAGGCCAGGCATCTGAACTCTCTACTCTCACTTTGTCATAGCTGTAGTTGGCTCCTTCTAGATGATTTTCTCCCTTGTCACATAACAGGTCCCAAGTTCCTCCAATGCTGGTAAAAGGTCTAGTACACTGACTCTGCAGAAGCAATAATAGGCCCGGTGGAGGAGGTTCTTGGCTCCTGCGTGCTGCCTCTCTCATATTTAACCTTCTTTCAACTGCCTGTCCTATATAAGAGGAACGACCAAAGATATCCATTTCATCCTCTATAAAGAGACCAGAGTGGTATCCAAGTCGTCGGTTGACAATGGCACTGAAGCCACATGTGCAACGATACTGGTCTTCATTTGACGAGTCTGGGATGTAGATGCCTACATCTGATCCCTTTATGTTCAGATTGCAGGCACATATGCAGCAGCTATCAAAGTTCCTGTCTTTGAAGATGTTGAGAACGGAGTCAGATAGAAGTAAGGTAACATATAGGCTGTGGGCCTCAGGAGCTGGGTGAGTGCTAGCTGGTTCAACAGAACTCAAAGGCCTTGTTGTGGATGGTGTAGAAGCTGGAGAACATAGGTCTGTGCTGTCATACTTCACCGAGCCTTGGCCACTAGCTCCTCCAGCACCCTTAGGAGTTCTAGGAGTCCTTGGTGTGCGGGGAGTAGGAACTGAAAACCGGGGAGTAGCTGGGGAAGGCAAAACTCCACCAGTCCCGCTATTGCTGGCAGGAGCCGTACTACATGGAGCAAGTGGTGTATTGGTCTGTGGAGTGTTTAGCTGCAGGTAATCCTGGTCTGTCAAACTCCCCTCACTTGGCTCATTTCTGTAAAGAGGGGGAAAAAATTATTTAAAGAAAAAAAGTGACTGATATAAAATGAATAATCAAACACAAGAAGTAGGGCACTTGTGGATGAAAATAAAAGAATGATGAAATCATCTGTATACTCACATGTAGCCATCTCTGTTAAAAGAAGCAGCAGGTGTTAAAGGAAGATGCTGTATCTTTGGGGGTGCAGCCCAGGATGGACGGTAAATGCAGGTGTCTGGTATTTTCAAGGACAGCAGGCACTGGCTGGGCAAAGACTTAAGTGGTGCAAACATGGAGGTACCCATGAAAGGTTGATAGGATGGGACTCTATAAACGTAAGAAAAATCCTGAGGGAGAAAAAACTAACTGTTAAAAAAGAAATCTATACATAATAAAAAGAAATCCTGGGCAGCACATGTAAAGCTACATCTCAGATTTTCTTTAAGCACTTGTAAACTTCATTTTAAAACCATTCAAATGAAAAATAAAATCTGACTACCATCACATTGCCTACTATTTATCTACCATACTTTTTGTTAATTTCATTAATTGTTGTACATATTTTTATTTTATTTCAAATAAACAAAGAACCAAAAACATTTAAGAACAGAGATAAGGCGCAGAGGGCAACCTAGTGGGACTAGTATACAAACACAGGGTGTATGTGACATGAGCTGTTCAGAGGATAATGGTATCGAATTGGTGAACCTTTAACGCTCTTCATCTGTTAATGAAATTTAGTATTGGTCTGAATACTATACAGATTGTATACGTTAAAGATCATATGGTACTTATAATAAGAACTTGAAGATATGGATTTGAAATCTATTTCAACCCTAAAATATTTGGATGTCTAAGGTATCCGTGGAGTTATTAGCTATGGTACTTTGTATTACATTTTCCATTGAATTGATAGAAATAGGTAAAGTGAGAAACCATAAAACTTTGGATTAGCAGACAAATGCACACAGGTGCCACACACATGTATTTTTTTCAAACTTATTTTATTTTGCTAAATTTCTAGGCCTGAGGTCTTCACAGAATGCTTAAGGAGCACAATGTATTTTCTCTAAAAGTATGCTGTATTATTAGAGCTGGTGATTAAGGAACAGATCCAGACCATGCATATGGCTTCTAGCACGGATCTAGGTCCTCTGTATCCAGACTATCATGCAAAGATCTTTCCAATATTTTGACAGGTTGCGTTAACAGAATATGCAAGTTGAAAGGCATTTAAATTATACAGCAGGTATCACTAACAATGCTTTTTTCCTTGTCTACTTGGTGGAAATCAGGTGTGTTCATTACTGACTGACATATGTGAAGAGATTCACAGATTGTACTCATTTTATCACTTGAGATTACGGGGAGTCCTGGAAAACATGCACTGTTAGTAGTACCTGAAGAGCATGTTTGAGAACCATTGATGCACAGTAAGGGCTGGAGTAGGACCTTACATTGTAACAAGATATTTGCACCATCCACTTTTCATATAAGGGCGACACAGAAAATTAAAGTAGGGTCTTGCGGTCATAACTATGATTAAGGGATGTGACCTCTCTTCGTATGGATGGAAGATAGCAGGGATACAAGTGAAGTGGCAGGAGAGGTTTGGATCGAGTCCTAGGTCTTATTATATTTAGATTTTACAATTGTTCATGATAAAATGATATTGACCTAAAACACTTCAAGTGAAATGTTCTTTCTAATAAACAAGTACTTTTCTCATTCCTTTTCATGATATACTTGTGTTACCTAAAAGATGGGAGACAAAATACAGAAAAACTTCTAGAACCTTTAGAAATATTTGAAACAAACGTTTACCTTAATTTCCTCTGGTTTGGGACTGCATAGGCCTTCTTCAACTTCCATTTTAAACTCTACATGTTGCATGGAGGTCAAATTAACCACTGGACTCTCCATCATTCCAAGAGCTGTTGTAGTATCTGATCCTACACTGTCCTTGTACATCATGATGGGAGAAAATGCAGGGTGTTGCTCCAGTGAAGGTGGGGTGGGAAACATCCTCTGCAAGTCTGCTGTTGCTACAGTAAACACAAGCAAACTTTAAGATGTGAAATATATTGGATGATTGCATATAAAGTAATCCCACATGTTACAGAAGAAATACGCTTTGCTTATAAACAAATATGATATAGGGGCAGTGGTCACGCCACATGGTTTTTTTTGCCACAGTAAAAATAATCCTCATAGTATTTTTAAAGAGCCAAAGGGGAGTATATTATTATCAGTAATTTAATTAAATGGTAAGGTGCTCTATGCTGTTCCAAACACACCATTTATAAGTGATAATTAGGATTGGTTGCCCCCTGCCTCAATTCTGATATATCACAAATTACCTCAAACTGAAAATTGCCACATGTAATACAGGGTATAATAGAGGTCTAATGGATGTGTGCGTGCATGTATGTGTATTTTTTATATATACATACATATATACACACACATATATATATACACACACACACACACACACACACACACACACACACGTGTGAAAGAATCCACTGGGCACAGTCACTCCTCAAAATGAGACACCCTGCTTGGGGTGCATCTTACAACAGGTCCAAAACAGAATAGAAAGGGTTGTAGAAGGGTTGTAGCAGAGGTTAAGCAAAACTTTTACAGGTGCGTGCGTGTATGTATGTGTGTTCTGTATTAGGATATCAACAACAAAAAACACATGCCTGGGACAATTATTGAAGCGTGATAGATGCCCACACAGTCGTTAACGCAATCACTGTACAGGGGCTAACTCAGAGTTTTGTAAAGGACAAAACAGTTGCAAGTGTACTGTTTGGCTAAACAATTTAATGTAAGGGGTACTAATTCATTTGAATTATTTTGCATGCAGGGAAAATACTTTGCATATAGAACTCACAAACTTCACCTCTCAATTCTAATTCTGTTTCCAGTTCAAATTTGCCTCTCCTCAAATTGTAACATGGTTCTGCTTAGGTTTACACTCACACCTGTTTTACAGCTCATTCACACCTGCTTTTTGCTCCTGTCACAGAAATAACCTTGTAATAATCACAAAGGAGCAGACTCAGAAAATATGTGGAAATGTACACCTGATTAAAACATGCTGATCATTGGTATAGTGCAAACAGTATTAAGGGTTAAGAGGTAGGGTTTTCCAGCCCAAGTGTAGACAAAAAGTTAAAGGTAAAGATGATCAATATCAGTATGCAGTATTTGCCCTGCATGTAAAGAATAACGTTAGTTTGACCCAACATCCAAAATGGTTTTGCCCAGGTTTAAATTTGCACCTGCTTTTCCTTTTATTTTCAAACTCTGGATATGGTCCAAAGACCCTTCTCTAATCATAAACACAGGCAATGTACTTCAGTGAGTGAAAAACTTTAATTAGACAGCCTAGCTCCATCAGCTTCTAAAATTGCTTTATACCATACAGTAAACTAAAACAAGGACATACAGACCGACAGTTTGCACAACTTCATCTATTTGGCAGCATTTTATATAATTAGGCTTTGGGTGTACACATGTCAGTGGACAGAGATAAACAAGAGATAGAAAGAGAAACATAAGTGAATCTTCTTGAGCACTCACTTGGTAAGTATGGAACAGTTGATCTTCCATCTTTGCCTACATGTTGATCTTCAGAGCCACCTAAGAGCACTTTCATTGCTCGATTACCCGGTGATCCAGCCTTTAAGGAATTAACAGATAAAGTTACAGCTATAAACATCTAACAATTAACCATACATAACACTTTTTTTCATTACTTGAAAACTGATTGCAGCCATGTCAAAGCATGAATTTATAAAAAATATTGTAATACTGTTTTAACTCTAATCTTTTCTCATTAAAGGTTTAAAACCCACCAGGTCCTCATCTTCAGAATTATCAAATATGTTATCCAGGTCATTAAGAGAGGGAGCTAGGTCAGTGACCTGTGTCAGGCTACCAGCCACCCCGCGGTCCTGCCGTGGGTCTGTAAGGCAATGAAAACATGATAAACCAAATGAAATATTTGCATCCATCAGTATCGCTACACCACGTTTAAACATGATTAATGTATAAAGTTATAAAAGCATTACCACCATCACACCAACAGTCTAGTTTAGTAATAAAATGGATAAATCTATTTGTCTTTTCTATTTAATAAAAAGTATTATCAGTTACCAAGCAAAATGCAAAGTTTTAATGCGACTACAATTTTTCTGGTACAACATATATTATAAAATGCATTTCATGGAAAAGATGGGTACTCATATGATTCATATAGGATTCCATTACTACATAATTCTGAGAAATAGGAAAAGGGCAATATGTACACACTTAAATGCTGCCGCTGCACTGTTTACAGGTTACAAAAAGCAGTACACACATATCAAATGAAATCACATTCAGTATAACATTTTATGGCACCTACCTGACTTCGATGTGGGACTGAAAATGGACATGGCATCTTTCCCATCAGGCACTGGTGCAGGGTGTTCTGTTGGTGACGCATCCTTGTCAAACTCCTCATCAACCTATAAGGACACAGCATGCTTACCATATTGTATCCATTAAAAGTACTTGATATTTTAGAAGTAAAACATAAGAATTCATCTTAAGCTACAGATTTATGCAGCGAAGGTTATCATTAGCTTTTTTATCACCCACAGACAATAACATTGATTTTATTTATAAAACAAATCCAAAATGTTTTATGCACATGTTCTTAAAAAGTAAGCTGCAATTTCCTTACAAGACGGGTCTAACATGAATGCAGTTACCTACAAAAATTGTGAGAAAATAATGCTGATCCATGCACAGACACAGAACCGGCACATAGTGCGACAATCTCTGTGCCTTCTGCTACTACACACCACCACCTTAGACACCCATGTCTCTATAGCAAAATATGCTGCAGACAACCCGCCGCCTCATCAGTTTATTTTTATTATGATTATTAGCACAAAGCAATGTATACAATCAAAAGTACAGAGTAAGTTTCTGATGACAGTAACATTCTGTGAAACACTATAACAAGTCATACAGAGATTGAACGGATATTTACAATGGCAATATGAATAAAAATAGCAATAAAATTTTACTAAAATATAAAAGCGATAAATTGTCTTGTTATTTGAATAATAAAAGTCACTTGTGTGTATGAAAGCACAAGAGTTTAACTCTCTCAGAGAAGTTTGTTTTTTTACTACTGTGCTTATAGCTAATTAATCGCAGTCTTATAACACTTAACCTTTGACCCTTAGGAAGAATGCCCAGAACGCCCAGTCTGGTGTGAAATGTGTATAATTTACTAACGCTTCCATATCTTATGTCTAGATATTGAGCCAAAATTGGCGAATTAAAGGACACTCCCAAAAGACAGTGGAACAAACCCACTGCCGACTAACCACATTTGTAACAAGCATCAGATGAAGCAATTTCCAGATAAAAACTTCTCTGGGGTATCAAATATGTTTTGTGGAACACATTTTAAAATAGCTCATATACCTACTAACTGCACATAACCTACAAGGTGAATCCAGGGCCTTCAAAATATCCTCAATTGTGAGATGGAGGGTGTATTCGCCAGGTAGGGAGACCTGACACAATCGATTCATAATTCAGCAAACGGAGAGGGACACAATAATTCAAAAACGTTCCACTGCCTGCTGGAAAGTCAGAGGGCATTTATTTTATCTACCAAGGCCGAGATGGAAAGAAAGCTCCTGTCTTGATCCGAAGGGGTAGGATGCTTGTCCCTGCTGGAAATCTGGATTATGGAAAAAGCGCAGGTGAAGGGATGAGTGTGAATTTATATTAAGGTTGTGTCTCAGCACATGCCACATATGACGCATTGACCATAGAGGGTTTTCTCGCATTAGCTGATCCAGTCCCTGGTCCTGTAAATGAATAAAAGAATCTATAAAGAGATTCGTGGGAAAACCATTTTCTAATGAGGTGATGGTGATGCTCCAAACTGGTTTGCGGTATAGCAGTGTCACATTATTAGTTCAAGCTAAGCAATAGGTCAGTGGAATTTGGAGAGTGTAAACAAGGAACCGTAGCTGCTGTGGCAGCACAGATCTCCTTCACAAAATGGCTCCCGTTAAAAAAAAAAAAAATCCCAGCAGTTACCAAAGACGACAGTATTGTCTGCAATCTTGTGGTCATTATCTTAGCCAGAAATTTAACAATCAGTATTTAATAGGGTAACTGGCATGTAAAGCCCCATACTGACAACAAGTTTTTAAACGATGGTCGATATTATAACTCTTTATCCAGAAAGAAGTGTGGCTGTCCATTTTATAGGATCCAGAGTTTTGCTGTATAAAGAAGGCCAAAATTACGATTCTGACTGTGTAATGTATGGCATATCTCAGAGAATTTTTCCATTTTTGGAAACCAGGACTGAGAAGCCTGAAAGATAAGAATCCCACATCCTTTAATCTGTAGCTGAGGGGATTTGCGATGGGTAATTATGACGTTTTCTTTCATTCTATAATCTAGGAATTTTTCTATTATGGGGCGAGGTCTCGCCTCTGTCTGTTGGGGCCAATCCTGTGTGCCCATTCTATTTGAACCAGAACATTAGATGCAGGAAAGCCCAATGAAGAAGGAATATCCACTGTAAGGCGTTACCATCAGCTTTTCAGCTGAAATAGATTCAGGTAGGCCAACAAAGTGCAGATTATTTCAGCAATGCTTATTTTCTAAATCGTCCATTTTTCCAGTAACCTCCTTAATAGCTTGGGATGTAACAGTAGAATGAGCAGAGCCAACTTGGTCCTCCTTCACAGCAACGTTGCTTCAAGGAGCCTAATCTAGATGTGTTATAGCCTATTTTGACCAGGGATGAACCCCTCCCCTCCTAGAACCCTAGCTGTCTCAGTGACCTAGAAGATTGATTGGCCCAAAACCCTATCCTACATTTTCATCATATAATTTACATTTTGAACTAACACGGAGATGCTGTCAGCAAGATCCTCCAGTCACTAGGCCCGAGGGGGCGTAAACCCTAACCACTAATAATTAGTAAAGATACTTGATAACACCACCTCCTAGTTGAACCACTTAGTGAGCTTTTAGTCCGTTAGTTTCCTATACTCCACCCCCACTTTTTATTTTAATTAATTTATATTTTATGCACAGCAGAAGGTTTAATGTAGTCAGTAGAAATAAATGCATGAACCCACACAGACTTATTACTCATATAATCCTAAATTACTCTAAATAATAGTCTAAATGTCCAGTGTGATGGTTTTCTGTACGAGTTGGAGTGCAGCAGATGGGAGTAGAGGAGTTCCACCACAGTGCAATCAGCAGGTGTTAGTCAGCTGTAGTGTCACAGACTAGGGCTCATGCTGGGTACGATCGTCCAAGGCCAAGCTGAGATACCAAAGCTGTAGTAGAGGAATGATCTAATCCAAGAGGTGCAAAAACAAGTTCCAATAACATACAGAAGCGATGTGCACTGAAATTCAGATCATTCCAAACAATAATATGTGGTTGCTGTAAGCTTGGTGCTGTCTTCAGTAAGAACCCAGCAAACTTGTAGCAAGCTGGGCTGAGAAAGTTATCTATTGTGAAAACGGAGCCACCAAAAGTAGCAGTTGCAAGTTTCAAAATCCAGCTAAACACCAGCCCAATGGCAGACCAACCAAAGACAAAATGCTTGTTTAGTCAGAGTAGGTAAATCAGGGGCACCGCCAGGCCTCCTCCGCAGGGCAATCACAAATGACACCTATTCCAACCATTCAAAATGTCAGCCCTACTGTTATTTGTATTCAAAAGTAGGTAGGTGAAGTATCAGCCCACAGAGATTGCCCGGACGCCCCGATCTGCAGACACAGGGTCTCAAGAATAAATCCACAGCAATCACTTCCAATTAGGATCTGCCTGCAATGGTACCTCCAAAGCCCAGCTCGATGCAGGGGTCTGCATAGACGCAGTTCAGAGTATCAAAAAAGGCATTCGCGCCAGTTCTCCTCACTTCCCTGTCTACCAGAAAAAAGCAGTAATCAGTAAGGAGAGCTAGATTAGTACTAGTAGTTATCCCGTTGTGTTATTGCAGAGCACGAATAAGGAACAAGGGCCAAGGTAAATCAGCAGGTGACTGATGTGTTTGTATTTCCAATATGTCACTCCCGCTTCTGCACTCCGCCAGCTTCTAAGATGCAGGCCAGGCCAAGACCCAGCTTGTTGGCTCCTGACGCTGAGAGTGCCACTTCCAGGTCCCTCCACACTTGTCCAGCAAGATCCCCATTCTGCAGGTTAAAGCCGTTTACCACTCTCAGGGGTATAGTATAAGCTACTGCAAGCAGGCATCACTAACCTGAGTCAGATTCTGGGGTCAAAAACAAGTTCCCAATGGCAATCCTCCACCCAACATATGGCTGTTCCTTAAAGGATTTCACACCAGTGAAGAGAGGATTGCTGGGTTAGTTATTTATCGATGGTTGTGGATATATGTAAACGTCGCCATGAGATAATCTACAACGCAGCCACAGATAATCTACAACGTGAAACCACAGGGTGCAGACTCAACATGATGAAGGTTATTCTACAGTGCCACAAAAGCTGTCAGTCTCCTTAAAGAAATAAAGGGGTCAGATCTATGCAGAACTCATGGAGTAAGAAATCTCTGTACAGTTTCATAATGATCAATTGTAAAACACAACACTCAATCCCTCCCAGTAAATGAGCTGGAAAGCTCTTCACAGTTACAGACAGTCAGGGCCAGTTCAAGGATGGTCGAAGCCTTCTTGCAAACCATAAATTTCCTTTACAGTCAATTAAGTGTGCCATAAATGAAGATATACCACAATTGATTATTAAATAGACATTATAAAAATAAATAAATGACTTACCACCAGAGAGTAAAGACTGCATTCCAATGACCATCTTACAATACACGCTGCATTCTAATCACCACCATACAATACACGCTGCATTCTAATCACCACCATACAATACACGCTGCATTCTAATCACCACCATACAATACACGCTGCATTCTAATCACCACCATACAATACACGCTGCATTCTAATCACCACCATACAATACACGCTGCATTCTAATCACCACCATACAATACACGCTGCATTCTAATCACCACCATACAATACACGCTGCATTCTAATCACCACCATACAATACACGCTGCATTCTAATCACCACCATACAATACACGCTGCATTCTAATCACCACCATACAATACACGCTGCATTCTAATCACCACCATACAATACACGCTGCATTCTAATCACCACCATACAATACACGCTGCATTCTAATCACCACCATACAATACACGCTGCATTCTAATCACCACCATACAATACACGCTGCATTCTAATCACCACCATACAATACACGCTGCATTCTAATCACCACCATACAATACACGCTGCATTCTAATCACCACCATACAATACACGCTGCATTCTAATCACCACCATACAATACACGCTGCATTCTAATCACCACCATACAATACACGCTGCATTCTAATCACCACCATACAATACACGCTGCATTCTAATCGTTGCCATACAAACATACTGGGCTGGATCCAGACTTAAGAAGCAGCTTGAAATTAAAAGAGGAAGGTTACACATGGGCTAAACCATGTTGATTTCAGGGGGAGTCAAGTTAATTGTATTCTTTGCATGCAGGGATATATCTTTGAATTGCTTGCTGCACACAGATACTGACCAGCGTTACTATTACACTTTTACGTATACTTGGGATAGGAAACATCACCTCTCAACTCTAATACTGTTTGCAGCAGATAAAATATGACTTCCCCGCAATCAACATGGTTTAGCCCAGGAGTAACTTTACTTTCTTAGGGCCTGATCCAGACCTACGCTCGCATGCAAACGTACGCTGATCGTAAGCGGAAAAACAGCAGAAAAAACGCACTGCGCATGTGCATAGTGACAACTTCCGGTCTGAATCAGGCCCAATACTAGGATCATGTACATGAACTCCACACAATATCACATTCATAATCCTAAACTAACCCCCTTTTACAAATGATTTACTTTCTCATACACCTGTAAGCACCTGTGATGGATTTCTATTTTTCCTTCTCTATGGAAAGTTTTTGTATTACTTTCTCATACACAATAAGTCACTCCACACATCACCAATTAATGGGTGTGCACAATGCTAAAGAGAAGTACTCTTTGGACATTTAACATAACATTCAAAATTCACCAATTAAGCAGGAAAGCATTGCTTGGCATTATAGAAAACCTCAGCTGCTTAAGTGGTGAATTTGTAAAATCCTATTACAAGTGCTACAATGAAAGATACTCCTCTTTACATATTTATATATCTATCCACAGCCCGCAGAGGAAAGGAAAGAATGTTTGGAGCCAGACTGCATTGAGTCTTGTAGTATAAAACAGCTGCAGTAAACAGCAACCTAAGTATATGATCCAATCAAATAAAATAAATAATAATTTAAAGTAATGGTTGACTCTGATGCTGACCAATCTGTACACAAAGGGCAGCAAAAATTAACTGAATGTTCAGTCAGTGGGCAGGATTAATCACTGGACAGCTCATTTTGCTTGTGAGACATCTTGAGAGTCTCCTACTGTAATCTCCAAGCATAAGTATTTGAAAAGTTAGGACTGATACTGAGGAGCGTGCCTCTTACCACGCTTATGGGGTCTGATTCAATTAGCATTGCAGCCGGCAATAGATGGGAAAGTGTTTGCGGTGCGCATTTTCCCGTCTATTACGGTAGACTATTCTTATACGCATCTCAATGAGGCGTGTATAAAAATAGGGGGGGAAAAATTGCACAAACAGCATCGCACCGCAAAATACGCTGGGGCGATGCTAACTGAATGGTATTGCGCCAGCCCTACAGAAAGCAATTAGAAGCATCAGAAAAAGAATCCTAGAGTGTACTTCTGCAAAAAAAACAGCAGCAGAGTTGCAGAGTTCTCTGGAGGGAATTAATTTATATTATAGTGATAGCTTCATAGGGATAGGGAGATCTTTCATGAATACAGAGTAAAGCTTAATTTCTATACCGTCCTGTGAGCAACCAATACTAAAGGCCAAATAATTCTGGCAGACTCAACAATAAAATGAATCAAGTGGGAGCACTACTGAACTGTTTAGTTGGTGTTTTCCGACAAATTTGGCCACAACATACACACAACACCCAGGCTGATCATAAGATAATCGGCTTATTGGCCAAATATTGTGTAGTTTATAGCCAGCTTTATTCTATCAATTAAAAGACACAGAATGAAACCTATCACGGGTAAAATAATAATAATAATAATAATACAATAACTTGCACAGTGTTTGCATAGTAGCTCAGTTCTTAAAACAAGGTACGTAAGACAGACAAAAACTACGCAACTGTGAATCCGGACATTTGTCATTTTGGATTTGATTATTGATATAAGTCCCAATTAATGTTTTTCTTTTTAAATCATTACCTTTTGCTTCAGTGAAAGGTCCTCTTCTGTTACCATCTTAAATTTCTTTTTATTGTAAATGCTTTCGCCATCATCCTGGAAAGTGTAAGGATCCAAGGAGTCACCATAACCTTTACATGGATGCAGGATGAGCTGATCAGTGCTGAACTCTGATACAACAGGACGTTTCTCATCCAAGATTTTAAAGCGTTTGTTGGGCTGAGATAGGAGCCTACATAGTGAAAATAAACAAGTAGTAAGAGAAGAATGTCCCTATTGTCTACACTCACCTATTACTGTAACTGTGTTTACTTACTGAGTGACTGATTTATAGAAAATGGTCATTTTCATTTTAT
The DNA here is from genome assembly GCA_011038615.1 of Limnodynastes dumerilii. Taxonomy (NCBI): domain Eukaryota; kingdom Metazoa; phylum Chordata; class Amphibia; order Anura; family Limnodynastidae; genus Limnodynastes; species Limnodynastes dumerilii. The sequence goes on from WWET01000348.1 coordinate 512,842, forward strand.
TCTAGTTATTACACACCATTTAGAGCGAGTTCTAATAACTGAACTACCCCTTGGTGACTTTCCTTCCAAAATACATTATCAAAATATGTATTTAAATATAATGAGGATTAGCTTAGCTATGATACTATATCCTGGCCCTGTTTTAGAAATGTTTCCTAATGCTCACAAACAATGATGCATTCATTTCAGGAAGAAATGGTTAAACAATCACAAAAGCACCACACATGTATGGAACGGACACAAGCTTATGAACAAGTTCTCACAACTGGATTCCTTCTAGAGTCACTCTATTCAAGGAAGGTTCAGGGCAAAATCTGTCCCTTTCAGTAGTTCCTATCTTATGAAGCAATGTAATTAGCCTTACTTTTTATCTTTCATATAATTGTGATGAGACGTCCAAGAAGCAATCATTAACAGAAACAAAAGACATTTGGGGAGGAGAACAAATTTATTTTCACAAGAAAGTATCATAATTACATTTCTTCATAAGAGAGAAACTACTGAAAGGGACAGACATAACCCAAAAACACACAACGCATGTATGGACATGTGTGGTGCTTCTGCAATTGCTTAACCATTTCTTCCTAATACCCACTATTGCCTACATAGGTAGTTTCGGGTACACAAGGGTGTTAGTGGTTCACCATATTCAATATTTTGAATATTTTAGCTATAAATTATTTAAAAGGTATAAATTGCTACCAGTTGCTTTAAGTTTAAATACTTCTTCATCTGGATTACAAATGTATATTCTATTATATTGTTAAAATAAATAGAGCATAGGTAACTAATTAAAACACCTTAACGAATGTCTGAATGATGTTTAAAGCCACAGTGAACTATGTGGAAAAATAATGAACTAGTGAATAGATGAATCAGATGACTGTGGGAGGCTCTCATGTTGGTTGATATTAGTTATCAATCACCTGTGGACTGTGATTAAATATTTTTTTTTTTCTTAGATACTTTTTTTGGGAGTTTTGCTTAAAGATAAACATGCTAATGTTAGTGCGTGTTAATGCCATTTTATGGCATGTACTTATATTAAGAGTATTGTGTATATTCAACTCACAACAGGGATGAGGAAGAGCAGTGTATGGCTGTTAACTTCAAAGACAGCTCAGTTAAAAATTAGCTACCCATAAGGAAATGTATAGATAAACAACTAAAGGATACAGTGTCTCATGCTTGTGTATTACTATTAGCATGATTATTGTATGCTTGAGACAATGAGATTCTGATAACATGTATATCTGTGCATATTAACTATATTAATTAAAAGTATTTTAAACTCAGCGTTCTGAATTTAAGTTATTTCACAGTGAAAGAAAGAACATCTCGGCTGTGTCTAATATAAAACTGAAATATTTCTTTCCATATGTGTACATCCTCATTCACTAAATAGAAGTAAATAGAAAAAAAAACTGACTTGATTATAGCATGGACTATATTTTTTTAATGTTCTATTTCCGCAATAACAAATTATTCTATGAAATGAATTCATTAAAACAATAGTAAACACTAATTTATTTGGTGGCTTAATAGGTAGGCTTCATAGAATAAGTGGCTGTCCTCATTAAACAACCTATAACATTTCTAAACCTTTGATCTCAAGGACCACTTACTGTCCATGTCTTCCAGGTCCCCTCAAAAAAATCACAAGTGATATAAAGAGTACCAAGTGTGGAGTTTATAAAATATCAGTCAGTAATAAACACACCTCTGCTTTAGCAAGGAGACCTGGAAAAATGCACTGTTAATGGTCCCTGAGGACCAAGGTTGGGAAACACGAACCTAGAACATCTAACCTCAATTCAAAGAAAGACCTGTGTAGTCTTATGTTTGCTAACAATATCTGCAAACCTCACCTTTTAAGAGCAGTGCTTTCAGATTCCCCGTCCTGATTCGTCTCATACCATTCTTTCAGAATTTTTGGTGGACTAAAGTCATGGCCACATGCGGTTGGTAGTTTATAACCTTGCCAGCTGTCCTCTGCTGAACTAATCTGGGGAAGGCCAGCACAATACAGACTCGTTTCACTCATTTCAGTTATCATAGGCAAGCCAAGGCCAGCCACCATTATCGTCCTGTCATCAAGTGGTTGCATTTCTAAACCATTAGGATAAAGGCTTGAGACTGCCACCTCTTGATCGGGGATCTCAACTTCTTGGTGTGGGGGCTGTGGACTAAGTGTAGGGGGCATAGGAGAAGCAGGTGAATGGGGAGAGTCCACAGTAGGTACTGGTAAAAGTTGATCTATTTCCCCTGCTGTTTGTATGTTTGACAACTGTCTGTTTGTTGCTGTTGTTCCAGTTGCAGGCTCTGTTCCCTGGCGTTGCTGCATTGTTTGTTCCTGTGTCAAGCACTGCTCAGTTTGGGTGGGGGATGGGCGGTGATGGAATGGAGTAGTGGCCTTTTTTTGCAGCTTTTCTGTCTTTTCCTGGCGATCGTTAGGTTTGTGCTTGGAAGATGCAGACGGCTGAAGGGAACAGTTGCTGGAAGAGGGGTTTCCTCCCACACATGCCTGTGAAACAGAGGGAGGACGAGTTGCACTTTGCACCCCACGTTGCTTAGATAATTTGTGCCTGCAGAAAAAAAAAAAGACATTATACACAAAATCAGAAATTTTATTTGGATAGCCAGAACTAAAAAGTTAGTCTGCTTATTGCCATTTAAGTGTCTCACAGGTAAAATACTAGTTATGCTGTACAGTAAAATGTAAAAGTAAACGATTTACAATAGTAATTAAACTGACTTGTCACTACGCTACAGTCAAAAGACTCCTCATTAATTGTAAAACAACCCTTACCTTTCAAGCCATGAGATCTGTGTGCATCATACTTTTTGATAATCTTCATGAAGCCTTTGCCACTCTGAGCTGCACTATTTCGAACATGACTCAGTCGCCAGCTGAAGTGCGGCTGTATCATGTTTGAAATGGTCCCTAATTAGAAAATTGCTATTGGTAATGGCTACCAATTTCTACCCGTTCCCAACAGCAAATCAGCTGCAGTAGCTACGTTTAGGGCTATAGCTTACGCTGCGGCAGAACTGAGGTTAGGGCTGAAGAACTGGAAGCTTAGTGTTAGGGCTAAGGGGGAATGGAGGGTTAGTATTAGGGCTGAAGGGTAATGGTAGGGTTAGGCTGCAGAAAATAAAGAATTAAGGAAGTGTTAAGGGCAGGGTTAATGGAAGGCTAATCTTCACAGCTCTGGGAGCCACACCATCGCCACATTTTAAATTGGAGACTGCCACTATTAAACAGCTGTTCAATGGTCTTTCAAAAAAAAAAAAGGCCTGATTCGTTAGCATCACACTTGCGTATTTTGCGGTATGATATTTCTATTTTTGTACGAGCCTCATATAAAAATCGGGTACCGCAAACATTTTCCCGTCTATGGCGGCCAGCCATTCTAATTGAATCAGGCGCATTATGTTATAATTTTACTACTGAAAAGTTATGACTACAAAGTGATTGCTTTCTGGCTGCTTGATCTGGAAAAGGCTCACTTTTGTGAGTTATAAATGTGCAGTGTTTGAAATATAACCCACACAATCAATCGGTCAGAAATATGATACTGCCAGTGTGTTCTGACAATTGGACAAGTTGTGGACATACTTGGTACTACAAAACACAGTAAGGGCTGATATTTGGGCACATCCACCAGATCCTAACGTTTGATCTGTCGCAATTTTAAATGAAGATGGATCACAAGCGTCACAGTAGGGTGAAGATGTATGTGTGTGGTCTCATGTGCTCACACGGATGCTTGGCGCTGCATTACAATTTCTGGATCGGGTCATTTTGTTGAGCTCTTTCTCTACCCCTTTAAATATCAGTTTGTCAAATACATAAACATAAATGTCACTCAATATTAAAAGCAGGGTAGACAGATGACATTTCCATTTTAAAGCAATATCTCTTTACAAACATAGATGATCGTGCATCAATATTTCCTAAAATGTGTGCAAAAACTTTTCAGCATATCATTCATTATATAAAAATACCAGTCGTGCCAGCTTATAGTAAGTATGGAAATATATATTAAAAAAAAGATAAAGGGATTCATTTACACTTGTGAGCAACTTCAGCTGAAGGATGGAAAGTTGCCTTTGCATCCAGATGACCCATGCTGGGAGTAAATGCAAATTAATATTACATTGAGTTATACCAAGCCCCCACACCAACTCTACAGCAGTCTTAACATTGTACATGTGTCTTCTATAAACATAAGAACAAGGCTTTGCAACAATGCAAGACTGAAACTTCTATTAGGGTTTACTCACAACCAACATAAGGCCCAAATCTGCACTAAGGACAATTCTAAAATACCTGTATAATGGTTAAAGTATATTAAGCCTTCAAATCTGCAGAACAAGAACACAAATTAATAAGCACATCGAGTCAGTTCAGTGTATTCTAAACTCATCATATACTAACATGGATAGTACAGAACAATCTATAAAAGTGTTCTCATGCTTCCATAACAGTCACATGGAGTCTCTAATCTGTATAGGCCATTGCCTGCAATATATATATAGGATGCCTGTTTAGTGCTATGGAACCCATGGTTATGATAGGCACAGTCCTCACCTGGAGCACGAACAGCTGACCCTCTGACTGGGAACCACAAAGTCCCATGGGGTTCTTGTAACTGGTGTCTCTTCTTCTTGCATGTTTGGGGCAGTTAACCTTTGTGTGAGAGAAAGAAATAAAATGTGAAAAAAATAAAAAATCTGAAGTAAATGTTGTCCTCTGTTTCCCATTATGTAAAAGAAACTTACTTTAATTGAGTTCTGTTCAAAATGCATTCCCTCCAAGCCCTTTGCGCCATTTGACTTCGTAACTTCAAATAACTTGTTCCTCCACGCTTTGGACTGTGCCTGGAATGGCTGATATTTTCCTCTACAGACTGGCTGTTTCCACTAGCCGACATAGAACGAATGTCTCCTGTGGAAGAAAATGCTTTTTACTAAATGATCATGCGATAAATATATTTAATATACATAGATTACAATGTGTTCACTTCACACCTATGTTAGAATTACTTGACATATACCATGTGCTTATTTCAATAGATAAAATAATAATTGGAATTAAAAAAATGTGAAATTATAGCTGCACCTCTTAGACATGGTCAGCAGAGGGAGATTAAGCACCTCAGGAAATAAGGAACAGGTATTTCTTTCATGAAAACAGGATGAAATTGTATGTGCTCTTGAGAGATACAAGAGTAAATTATTACAAGTAAACACAGTACTTAACTGGAAAGAACCAGTTAATAACTTTCCTATTTGGTGCCAATTGATTTCTGCCCTCACATACACTGGTACTACTGGAAGAGTTGCTAGGAAACATGGTGACATTACAAATTCAAACTGAATATTCCACAACTAACATGAAATCAGTATAATAAAACAAGGGCTTGGAACAATATGGTGAGTGTATGCTGCAACGATCATGACTGCTCGTTGCAAAGTACACAACATTATTAGATCGCATCTTATGCGATGAACCAATGTAATGATGTAGGTAGAAAAGTGTATTGCGTATGCTTTTCTTACTTTGCTTCAGACGATTCCCCTTCTTCCTGCAGTAGTGCTGCCATTATTGGTGGGCCTATCCTTGCAGCAGAGGGTTATGGGACAGATCCACATATCTTATGTAGTGTATACAGAGTCATTGGGCAGCTGATAGTCATTTCAGATGTTAAGTAAAAATCTTATAAAAGGCATTGGATGTTGCCCACTATGGAATCATGTCAAGTGGCACTTTGCATATCATGTAGACACATACCCACAACCCATATATATGTTATTTACATATTTTTGCAGTGATTTTAAGGTGCGTTTTCTACATATTCCATCTAGCCCCAAGATATTATATTAACTATGTCCTTGACTATTTGGCATTGTCCCTCTTTACAATCTTGCCCAGCTGCCCTTAGTACCAACTGATAGTAGTACAAGTGCCTCTAGCTCTGCTAGTACTACTGGTTGAAAACCCATGCACTAACTTTTTGTCATCTTCAGAAACCTTAGACACTAGCACGAGTGTTGAAATAAAGAAACCTATAAACCTATAAAGTAGCTTTCTAATCTTGTAAATAAAACAAAAAAACACATGATTTTTATTTTATTTTTTTCCTATTTTTCTTAAACAAATTAATATACACAAATTTCTTTCACAAAAATTTCAAGTACAGATCAGATGTGTTTTGTCAGCATTTCTGTAGCAGTCAATTTTATAATAAATTCATGAATATATTATTAAAAATATATAAAGCTTGTGTACCTACCTGGAACAGCCTGATCTGGTGATGTTGGTGGTGTTAGTGGCATCCTGCATGGGCTGGGGTCTTTAGTAACAGCTGTGTTCTGCTGTACACTTGTAATACTCTGGCCAGAATTTGCAGTGCTGGGTGGAACTGGCAGGTCACTATGAGCAATGAGAACAAAAGCCGAGGGGTACACCATACGAACACCACCTGAGTTAAAAATAAAGAAACACAGATAGTGCTAAAACATTACAAAAGACATTCATTTATATTTATTATGGATGTTAAACGTGCGAGGATGTGTACTGACATTAACATTTAAATAGTACGGTGTAGTAAGTGCCCTTTGAGCTATCAAGATTTCCGCACATCCACATTTTAAGTGCAAATGTAAGAGAAAACGACATACAATGCCACAAAACAAATACTACAGGAGACAAGAACACAGGGGAGATAGGAATCAGTGTACTCCATGATGACTCCTGTTTGCGTAGGGAATGGATGACCCTAGAATTAATCAACATTTATAGTGTAATCATATACATTAGAGATTCATTACATTCCAAAGAAATATTGTTTTTGGACCATAGTTTTAATTACCAGAATCTTCGTGATCGCTACACTATAAGTAGCAAAACATTTTGTTTGTGTGTCGTTAAAGCAATACACACAAGGAGAAGGCTTCTGTTTAACATTGAACCTCTGAGATCAGCCAAAGCTCCTTACCCACAATTACTTCCACTGCTGCAGGAAAATCATCATCATAAAGCATTTCCTGATCTTCCAGTGCTTCCTTCCTAGCAGACAGCACCGTAGGGTAGAAGGGACGCCATTCCTCAAGTAATTTACGGGTGGTGGGGTCAGAAGTTTTGTAGCCATGACCGGTAAGCGTGCCACTCAACCCATATGGACTCAGGATTACTAATGAAATGAAAGCAAGATTTAGTGACAATGACTGAAATAATGACAGGCATTTTATACAAGATTTGCATGAAAATAACCAAATAAATGTAACTTAAATTCATTATGTCAGTGAAGACTAAACACAATAGTGCGCATTTAGTTTTATATATGCCGCTAAGGTACCATGTATACCTTGCCACTTGACCACCTAAAACAAAAACAAGCAGGTAAGTGAAAGGATCTACCTTGGCATGGTGTATGGGAGGTCTGAGCCAGGTGGAGATGTTGCTGGTTGATGAGATACACTGGCTGGTGCTGAGCAATTTCCACACTTGTGCAAACACTGCTTTCCCCATGGAGGAAAAAGGTAAAGGAGCAAGAGAGGTTCTCACTGTGGACAAGAACACAAGATGCTTCATTACTAGGAAACAATGAAACTTTTGTTTAGCACCTGTTCTCACCTCAAACTTTGCATGCTCCTCTAATGTTCTTGTTCCTAGTACAATCATCAGGAGATATAAGACTATAATAAGTCTACACTCCTCTAAAGTGATATAAATAAACACAATGGAATAGGAAAATAATCCACTCTGTATAATGCAACTTACAAAAACCAGAGCTTTTTGTTGACACAGTAATGACAGAATTATTCAATCCTTTTAATAGAGGGGAAAAAAAGACCAAAAAAAATTAAATCTTGTTTGTTAACTAGCATTTGTACAGCTTCAGATTAAAGAGTCTTTATGAAACCGTTGTTTATTTTGTAAGAAATACTTTTTACACTGATTTAATAAAATGATATCTAGAAAATATTTACGGCTTTCAGAAACTAAGAAAACTGTGCTTGTCCCTGGATATCCTTTAGCATGCTTTATGCAGCCCCAGGGAGATCTTGCTATTCCAGCAAGGGCATGTGAGAAGACATACTGTAAGCTGGGGGTTAGATTGGCTGGAATAATCAGAGTCACTCTCTGCATGCAGGGAGATAGATGGGAGGGGGGAATCTGTCCTAATGACATCATGCCAGGAACTTGTCGACTTAAACCATGTTGCCATAGCAACAGCTAATGTCTCCATGTCAGCCTGTGCATAATTACAATACCGAGGAAGAAAACACACACATGCGCAGACAGAGAAAGTAGCAGACAAAATGAGAACATATGCCTATTTCTAGACAATATAGCTCTCAGATAGCAGGCAAGAAGAAGAAACATTGCCACTGTTTAAAAATATAGGCTTATATATTCTAGGGCATTGAAATCATATTAAGCCATATTTAAGCTGATAATACAATTTCAGACATTTTTGTTTGCCTAGCCACAATTTTCATTCAGGCTACCATAACCAATTCACACCTGATTACATCTGCCACTAGCAATTCTCTATTTCACAAGTTGTTCTACAAGTAGTGCACAAAGACAAGTTACCTTTTTGACACAAATTTTTCCTCCCTTTCCGAGGGCTTCACAAACCATTTCCCAATTCTTACAAAACTTTTGTCCAGCAAACACCTAGAATGAGAAATGTTTGGATTATTTATGGCAGAAGAGTCAGTTAAAACATGCGAGACCATATATAGCTCTTTTGCAGTTAATACTAATCAAGGTACCCAGCAGGTCAGATGCTTTAGGGTAGATGCACCGTCTTCCCAAAGATATTTGAGGTATCACTCATATGAAGCGGTTTCTGGGAGTGCCCCATCATTTGGGGCTATGATGGTGGTTAGGAGATACGTACAGTATTTGATCACCTTTGTGGCAATTACTCCCAAGATGGCCATTCAGAGCATTATCCCAGAAGGAAAAGCTTACAGAGAGATTCATTGCTACTTGAGAGTGCCATCATACACTGGTAACTATAGACTGGATGCAGAGTTTGAAAATAGAGGTAAGTTACACCTGGGTAAACCATGTTGCAGGGAAGGCCAATTTCTATAAAGTACTAGAGATAAAATGTGATGTTTCACGGGCAACTCTAAATGGCAGATACTGACCAGATTTGCTTTTAAGCAGCGTGCAATAAACAATGTATTCTTACCGCATGCAACAAATAAATTGTATACAACACCACCCTAAAATTCAACATGGTTATCTGAGCTGTAAATTTCTAACTATTTATCACTTTCTTCAAACTCTGGTTAAAGTTCTATGAGTTAAATTTACAAAATGTTTCACTTCACAACCTGGTCTTATGGCTTTCTGGCCAAAGGATGGCTGCATTAAAGGTTGCTGCTCTGGTGATCTACTCCGTTTTGTATATGTTCCCATCTGGCTTTTTGCTAAAGGATCACATGAACAGACATTCACTGGGGGATGAAGTTATTGGGACTACATTGAGAGATTATCATGGTGTTTCTTTCTATAGATGTTTAATGGTATGTTGCAAAATGATTTCAGAACGTGGTGATCATCTGACGCTACTTTACACATTTTGTTTTAAAGCGTTTTCTCTTTTTTATGCAGTGTTTTAATGTCAATAGAAATACAAAGTGTTGAAAGCATATTCATTACCTATCAGTATAGTTTATTAAACACTTAAAGGACATTTGAAAAAGACAATGGTCAAATTTGAGAGAAAATTGGATATCTTACTGCAAAGAATAGTTATGTCTCTTAGATGGCAAAGGTTATTTACTAGGTTTAGTTAGTTAGTTAGTTAATTATTAGAGTTACTGTGTACAAGCCCATTCGTGAATTTTGTCCTTTCATGTGCAAATAATATCCCCAAACGTGGATGATCATCGACATATTAATTCTATTACTGAACATAATTAAATCAAAGGAAATCTAAATGATGAAAGAATTCAAGTGTATTGCTGTGGCAATTGTATCACACCGCTATTTAGTAACTGCCAGACAAGTGGGAAACTAAATATGCTAATTAATATATCAAGTTAATCATTTCATGTTATTCACTACTTAAAAAGCATAATCAACAGAAATATATAAGGTTTCTGCTTTACAGGGTTCAGTTTTACATTTCATTCAAGTGCAAATAACCATTTAGATGCCCTAACAACAAAAATAAATAAAATTCATCAGAGTGTAAAATCCCTTACCTTTCCAGTAGGTTGTGAATGGCCTTGAAGAGTAGTGTTCGACACTCGTAAGACAGACCATTTTCCCACAGTCCCTCCTCCTGCACTAAAAACACAAATAAGAACTTATAAGTTAGAGGCCTAAAGATTACAATTGGTGTATTTACACAGGTTTGATTTGCATATATATAATTCACATGCAATTCATCTGTTTGTAGAATCTGCAATATATTTAACTTTATAGCAAATCTTTCATGGAACCTGTCTTTTTATTACCACATTCCCCAAATATATTTTTAGATTTAAATGTACTTTAAATCTTGTAGTAAACACGTTTCATCCTTCATTACCATTTTAAAACTAACACTTTCCTGTTCACAGCCTAGTCTGCTAAATGTCAACCTGGTTCATATATAATATGGTGCATTCAAATTCCTATGTACTTTACCTACCCAATCTGTGTTACCACCCAGTATCATTATACTGATTGTTTAAATTGTAAAGTGCTACATAACCTGATGGTACTATATAAAAACCTGTCAATTATTAAATAAAGATGTTAAGCAGTGAACAGTCAGGAACGTTTGAGCTGTCTGAAATGTAACAATGGAAAATAGTATCAACAAGTACTACATAAACTTTGCTCTACAGTGGAAGTAATATAATTGCTCACTTGGGATTTGCATAGTAGATAATGTAATGATAAAGGGATGACATCTCTAAAGAAAGCATTTGTGGGGTTTTTGTAAAATATTAGTCAGAATCTAACAAGAGTTTATATTACTGCTCACATTGAAGGGCAGCATTCATCTACAGAACTAAAATGTATGACTTTGTTATGCATAGAAACCAGAAAGCCAATGCATGAGACACAATATATAGATAGCAGTTAATAGAAAGATGAGGAATTGTAAAAAGAAGTTCCCAGAGAATTTGTGGTGGCAAACATATGCTACAGTGACTCACAGTTGGCAACTAGAAGGATGTCTTAAGTGTCGAATTTGCAAAATAGAAGAATAACATTTTTTATTAAAGCTATGAAACACTTGACAAAAATTCATACACAAAATGGAAAACAACACATGTCCATTACAATACAGCAGAGCACAGGATCTGATTTCCATAAGGGATAGGATAAAGAAAAAGGAGCAAGCGGGAGCGGGGGTTGGGGGGAGTAGGTGGACAAGTAGTCACTACCAAAATAAAATAATAATAAAAAAGGAATAACATTTTATAAGAGCTAGAGGAAACGTTTGTCATTGCATAAATGTAATAGCCTTCTTGGACATAAAAATATATATATATATATACATACATACATACATACATACATACATACATACACACACACACACATTCATAAACACACAAAAGGACACCCAAGCACTCTTGCAATTACCCAGCAACAAATGATAACTTTCTATCTTTAAAATAAAAGTCAGAGAATTTGTTACATACATCTGCAGTATATGATAAACCACCAGGCCCTCCGCTTATCTTATATCTGCAGATGTATGTAACAAATTCACTTACTTATTTTACAGATAGCAAGTTATAATTTGTTGCTGGGTAATTGCAAGAGTGCTTGTGTGTCTTTTTGTATTTGTGTAGGATTCCCCTTACCTTACAGCACCTGCTCCATATTACCTTATAAATTGATTGGAGCAACCTCCATACACTACTATACTGAATAACAACTATTTTGTTATACAAAACATTAACACCTTTAAGTAGCTTATAAGTTCAATGTACAAAAATGCAGAACATTAAGATAAAGAACTGCCAATTGAGGTTAGAATAATGCTAACTACATGTTTTATAATATGCCTGTGAAGCATTTTTGTTTCAGTAAATGGAAGAGACGACAGCACACCAGGGATCATTGATTCTAAGGAGGAAAAAAGTACTGTGTGCGCACAGGCTTCTCACATCATACAAGAGGGGGGTGAAAAAGAAAGAAGCCCCTTCCTGACCCTATGCCCGTCCTTTATATGTTAAAGTTTTACTGCCAACTAGTAAAATACGGAAGTGTCAGGCCCCGTCCTTCATATAATTCATGCCAAACACTAGTTCTGCCAGCACCACACCGGCAACTTAATGTGTTGCTCCACCAGCACAACATATTGCGCCCGTGCTGAAAGAGAAGCAGCCCCTGTGGCATAAAGGTGGTGTGTACACAGGAAAGACCCATTTCAGTAGTTGGCAATGCCCCTTTAAGCAGCTTTTGCGCATTTCCCGTTCATCACAAAGAAACCACCTTATTAGCATTTTTCATATAATCGGTGCATATGTAGACACATACAGAGTAACATTAGAAATATTAACAGCTTGCAACTTTCCATTGATGTCAATGTTTCTCATAAACATAACTAGGATTCACTGTTGTAAAAATGTAATAAAGGTCTCACAAAATACTTCATAGTAAAAAAGAAAAAAACCCTCAAACCTGGGACATGTATACCGTACACCCAGCTGTAAAACTATTCTCACATCATTTGCAAGTAGTATCTGCTCTATTGGCAACATAACTGAAGCAGTTAAACTGAGTGGCACAGCTCCATTCCTCAGCACGGCTGTGCTTTATGTGCGTCTCTCCAACCAATTGGTGAGAAACTGGTGCAGCACATGTTACATCCACAACAGAGCAGGGAGCTGCTAATGGGGGACTTGGATCTGTGCCTGGCATCATCACTCACAGATGCAAGGGGGAGGGAGGTACAGGGCGAGAGAAAGGCAGAGAGGAGAGGAAAGGATAAAAGGTTGATCACACATTGAGTAGAAGAAAGAGTAGGAAAGAAACATAGGAAAAAAACAAACAAATGTGAAGAGGACACACGCACAGACTTTTTATTCCCTTGCATAAACAGCACTGCAAAGAACTGCCCTTTATGTCTTGGCTTCTGTCTAATCTTTGGTGCAATACATAGACATTTTATTATTGTGTCTGACATTTGCTAATATTTGACATCTTCATTTTTTAGTCCACTTCAATCTCCAAAAAACCCCCACAACAGCATCTCCCTAGTCATGACAAAATGCAAAATGACACAAAGCAAATTTTACAAACATCTATAATGCAGATGATGTTCTGTTTGTAAACTTCTCCCATAATTTACTAGTAGTTGCCTGGACAGAATGATATATTTGATGAGAACAGTGTTGCATTTAATGCCAATTAATTATTCAGCACAGATAATGAAATAGTAAATGAAGTGGGAGCAGCAAGAGAATTTTGTACTGGATGGAAGATCACAGGTAAGGGGGGCTGCTATAGAACCTATTGCTATAAATGATGTTACCTTTTACATTTTTGTGCACTCCTTTCCTTGCTTGGGAATGCAGACAAGCTTTGTTTCAACAATATACAAGTTTCCTTTCAAACATGGCGTATAATAGCAACTGCCTCCCTTAGGAAATATATGCATGGTAGCACCTTCCAGACAACCACCTAGACACTGCTATAAATCAAACATTTGCAACATGAACAATATTTACTTACTAGAGACAACTGAGCATTAATACCCTGGCTATCAGAAATATGCACTCATCTTGGCATTACTTCAAACAGTCCATATTTTAGACATTATAGAATAACAATGATTCAATAGTGAATTCTTAACACTGAATTAACGCAAAATAGAGACATACTGACCGGTTTTTAAAAGGCTACATAATTGGGGTGCAATAATTTTGTATGCACTTAAAACGATGGTGGTTTTTATGTATGGATGGGTGCACATTAGAATGACACAGTATATTAGAATATTGTGCCCTGCCCAGCTGCAATGCAACACAGCCCCCTTTAGGAAGCTGTAGGACTCCTGGATCAAGTCACTCCAATACGTGCATGCACAGCCCACAAATTCACATTTTTAGCATGTGATTGCACCGTTTACATAAATCCAGATCCAGTCAAAATATAAAAAAACATTTAATATATAGCCAAGAAAATGTTATTGCAAATTACTGACAAGTTTCTCATAAAGGACAATATGCACTCATCTGATTTGTTTGTTATAATTTTTATACACTGTCAAAGAACCTGGCTCCAACATTTTTATCTTAGGTCATAAAGAATTAGCTGGATTCTGACACTTTGGAATGAGGTGGTGGTTGGTGGT